>JAEIHY010016050.1:0-19977 GCA_018904565.1 Drosophila tsacasi
GGGATGTAGGTGTTCTTGGGCGCCGGTGGTGGTGGCGGTGGTGGGGGTGGGATGTAGGCCTTAGCAGGAGCAGCTGGTGGTGGAATATAGGTGTTCTTGGGTGCCGGCGGCGGCGGTGGTGGTGGGGGTGGAATATAGGTGTTCTTGGGAGCCACAGGCTGGGGATAATCATAGCCACCGGATCCCAGCTCGGAGACATCGGCATAGGCGCAGGCCAGGAAGGCGACGGCAATGATTAGGAATTTCTGGAAAGAAAAATGTATAATTAAAGAGAGTTTCTTTGGATTTTGTTTTACTTTTCAGGAAATTCTTTCTTGCTTCATTCTTTTTCTATTTTTATTATTATTTAATTTATTTAGAATCCTTTATAATACTTTATATCCTTGTACCCACCATCTTTGAGAAGATTGGCTTGTTGCTGCTTGGATCACAAGTCGATGATTTGTGCTGCCGAACTCGAAGTGTGCCTGCGGTTTTTATAGCTCATTGTTTTTCGGTTGTTGCTGCGGGTCAACCGCAGCTAAATTAATTGCATGATGAACCCATGATACATGGGGGTCTTAGCCTCACTCAATAAACTCGGAAGATAGCCGCCAAAAAAAAAACCGAAACCAAGCACACACACCGCATACACCATGCATCGAGCCTCCAATGCCAAGGTAGTTTGACGGGTTTTTAGTTTCATTTTTTCCTCTTTTTTTTCTATGGCGTCGTTTTTAGTTTCCATATTCTGCATTATCTCTGCTTTGACTTGAGTTGACTTTTTGTTTCAGTCTTCAAAAGATATCCATTTTTTTTAATTAGATCAAACAAACCTTTTGATGGCTGAATAATGGTTTTATTGTGTTTTCATTTGATGAATGTTCGTGGGTCACACGCTTCATTGGCTTAGGTTTAGTCTTAATTATTTTATTTTAAAAGTTCGTTTTCAGTCTTCTTTGAGAGGTTTTTGGGCAAATTATTAGCAGACCGCCGGGCCTATGGCGTCGTTTCAAGTTTATGCCAAAATTAATTTCAATTTGCTTAGATTATGCTGATCTTGACAATGTCTGGCGGTGGTGTCTCTTGTTGTTGTGGGTTTCTCTTGTTGTCTGAGCTTAATTAATTACCTGAGTCCGGACTGGCGGCTTTGCCTTTTCCGAAAACACAAAACACCTGGCTTATAAAACAGTTTATTTTTGTGATTTTAGCATGTGGATGAGAGGCGGGGAAAGATGGTTCTGGGAATGATTGAAGTTCTGAGGAGGAGATATATTAAAGGTTGACTTTTAATGGCTTTTAAAGTGTTTTAATTAAGAAAAAGGTTAATTTTCTATGAGAATTCGATGTATACATATAGGAAATCTTTAAAAAAACCAATTCCAACTGAAATCTTCTTATACCTTTTTTTTCAGTTTGTAGTATTTTAAAAAAATGTAAATGCCTAGAATAAATACTAAAATTAAATAGTAAAACTTTAGTTTTATTATTATTTATAAATGGTTTATGTTTACTACTAGGAAATCTATTGTATAAATCCTTTCTAAAAACAATTTTTTCCCTTAAATTTCTGTTTTCAAAAAGGTGAGCTCAAATAATATATTTAGCACCTTTTAAATATTTTAAACCCTAAAAATCTTACCCTAAAAATAAGTACACATTTTTTTAAGTATTAAAATCTCTTTTCGTTTTATTTTTTGAACTTCTCGCTATCCTCAGGATCCCTTCAAAGGGACCCCAGAAGGAGTTGCTCTCTAGTAACGGCGACGGATCACACGACGACGCACAGTCTTGTAACGGTAGCCATCGGCGGCCACGGGCTCGATCTCCTCCAGAACGGGCTGGGGAGCCAGGACGGGCACGGGGGCAGGGGCAGGGGCGACCCTGACGGGGGCGGGGGCAGGGATGCTCACGGGTGCGGGAGGAATGTAGGTGTTGACGGGAGCAGGAGCAGGGGCAGGGGCCACTTTCACGGGGGCAGGGATGGCAACTGGAGCTGGGGCCGGGGCGGGAACCTCAACGTGGACAGGTGCAGGTGGGATGTAGGTGTTCACGGGGGCTGGAGCGGGAGCCACCTTGACGGGAGCAGGGATGGCAACTGGAGCCGGTGCGGGGGCAGGCAGAGGAACCTCAATCTGGATGGGGGCTGGTGCAGGTGCTGGGGGAATGTAGGTGTTCACCGGAGCTGGAGCCGGGGCCACCTTCACGGGCAGGGGAGCTGGAGCCGGGGCTGGCACGCTCACGGGAGCATAGTTGTAGCCCGACAGGTGGGAGACATCGGCGTGGGCAACAGCCAGCAGGGCGACGGCGACAACCAGGAATTTCTAAAAGATTAAACAAAAAAATATTGTTTGAATTTCTCAATTTAAAAAGGAAAAGACTTCAGTAGAGGCTTCTGCCATACTAACCATTTTGGATGTGTTACTTGGAACGTTGGCGTTTCTAGTATGTCTGGGACGAATCACTCGGGTGGTATTTATACCAAAACCTGGGCGCGGTGCAGAGGCGAAAGATAAACATTAGACCGAATGAAGAAGTGCGGATATCAGGGTCTCTTAATATGCCAGAAACCAGAATTTTACGAGCCCCGCCAATGGTCAACTGAGGTGCCCTACACAGTCTACATAAAGGGGTTTCGGTAGTAAAGACACATTTTGTGATGAAGTATGCTTAGCTTCTTATATTTTACTTTTTGAAATTTGATTAAAATTCAATTAAACATTTTATGTGGTTGTTCTAACTTATTACACACTTAAAATGTTTTTTTTTTTACACTTTCTTAACCGCAGGTTAACTTTATTTCTGTGACTATTACTTTTGAAAAGACATATACATTTTTCTTTGTCTATATTATTATACCATAATTGAAGGTATCAATAATCATATAATCTCTTCGAAATAAAGAAAAACGTCTTAAAATAAAAGGTAAAGTTAAAGTTAAAGTTAAGTCCAAACTTATAACCTGCAGCGCCTTGCCAAGTCCCCTTAGCCTAACCCTCTGATCTCCACTCGTACTTGCTTGTTTTTGCCATTGTCTTAATTTAAATATCATTTGCATAAAAACATTTATGCCTTAGTGTATCAAATTGAACTACCAAAACTAAAGCCGCTCGAAAACTGGAAACCTAGTCTGGCTTTTGGCCAGGCCTAAACACGGGGGCCACCTAGTCTATTGGTCTGCAGTCGTCGTCGGTCATTAATCCTCTTGATTGGCTATGATAAGGTGGCCGAAAACGAGAGCCTATTGCTTAATTATACGCAGATGGGGAACTTGTGGGCCAGAAATCAGAATCAGAAAGCAGCGGCGGTGGCTTCGATCGGGTCAAAAGTTGAACATGACGCCAGCTAGACCGACGCCATGTGTCACTGGCAAGCGGAAAACAAATTAGCCAGACAGGGTGGATGAGGAGGAGGAGGAGGAGGAAGTGCACAAGCCACGACTCCACTCCACTTTTCGCTGAAGGACAACACTTGAATCGCGGCTCCACTCTCGCCTTTTAATTACACAAATTGCTAATGAACAATTTTTCCGGTCGGTGCCAAAATGTCCGTAGAGACTTGCCGACGCCACTGTGATTTAATTTCCGTTGAATTTGTTTTTCCCCCCCAAATAAAATGCACACGAGGGGACGACTCTCGTCGGAGTTGTCAAAAAGCTATGCAAACAAGCACTTAACCCCTTTTATTTTGACAATTCCATTATTTTCGCAGCGCCAATAAAGCGAAACTGCAAATGTATTTTGAGCAAATACACAAATACGCTCTGGCGCTGCACCACCGCCCGTCATGCTGGTCATGGAACGCTGCGTATACGTAATTTAGTTGTTTGCCTGTTAATAGTTGACATGCATTGCATACTGGCGTCATCCGAGGGCACAGAAACTAAAAAATGAAAAAATAAGGAAAATATATAGTTCGTTCCCCTTGAAGGGCTTGAAAAAAATAAAAAAAAGGAGCATAGAGGAAGCCAGAAATAATGGTATTGGAAAATGTCACATGGCAAACAAATATTTTTCCTCGCTCGGATTTAAACAGTTTTGGCCAAAGGGTCAAACATGGTTGAGCAAACCGTTTACAGCCTCTTAAAATGTAGTTTACATGAATAGTTAAAAAGGAAATTGTTTTATTTTGAAAAGGTGTTTGGGTTTACAGTCTTTTGAAATGTTGTTTAATTTAATAACTGAAAAGAATTTAGTATTCCGTGTGGGATATGTTTTTTACTTAAAATGTTGTTTACATGCAAAATTAAGGAGAAAAAATATTTGTTTATTAACTTCTTCCTAAAATCGAAATTCTAACTCATTGAAATTTTAACTAAAGAGTTCATCGACCCCTTATCAAGATGAATAACAACTTAAATCGCCATTTGCCTTCAGTCTAATGAATTATAAATCTATATTCTCACATTTATTTATTCAGCGATCTAAGCAGAGAGATAACCAGATCCATTTCGCATACATTTTTACACAAGATTTGCATAACTATTTTGCATTAAAAAGTGGGGATTTAATAAATATTCAAAATGCAACAGCCGTTGAGTTGGTCAACTCCGAAGTGGAAGTGACAAACTCTCGCCAATCGATTTTCGACATTTTTCCCTCAGCTCATAAATTCATTCGCCGCCTCGGTATATATCCCAGCCCTATACATATACAGTGAATGTATATATATAGCCTGGTCAGATAAATCAACGGGCGACAAATTAATGCTGCAAATGAAGTGCAACTGCTGGCACCGAACGCCAGCGAGAGGAATCGAGGACCCACCTGTCCAGGATAACGATTATTTTCGCGCCTCTTGTTCGAACTCCACTCTCCTGCCCCTGCCCCGCCGATGTCGCCCCAATATGCAGTAACAGTAAAAATAAATGAAGGCAGTCAACGTTTGCATATTTCAGTGGCTGATGCTGCCGCTGCTGATGCTCCATTCCCATTCTCGCGCTGACTTCCGCCTTTTACTGTTTTGTTTCCCGCTTTCAGGCCCCTCCTGCTGATATAATTACGTTGATACTGTCAATTTCGCAACGATCCATGTCCCATATCCATGTGCACTCCACTCCACACTCCACTCTGCACGTTCAATTCCGCAGTGTCGCTTTAAAGCCGTAAGCCGTAAGCCAGCCGTCGTCCTGCGATGGGCTACAGGACCGGGATTCGTGGTTCGAGGGACCCATCAATTTTTACGCCCGATTTATTGAGTAATCCGGAGGTTAAGGGGTATTTTTTTCGGGGAGTGATTTGTTTCGTGGGGAAATTTCAACATATTTTATTTTGTTTTATATATTTTATTAACGATTAGCCCTTTTATTATATATAGAAAAATTTAACGTAATTATTTAATAAATATATTCAACCCTTTTAAAAGCGTTTAATAAATATGTTTAATAAATATATTTAATAAATATATTTAACCCTTAAAAAACTATTCAGTAATTATAAATTTCTTTATTTTTATCTTTATAAAGAAAAAGTTCCTTTAGTGTTTTTTCATATATTGAGTTTCCTTTTTTATTTTATTTATTTTTTATTTTATGTAATTATTAAATATATGTATATAGTTAACACTAAAAAAATCGGCAATATAAATAAATAAAGTTAACAAAATTAATAGAAAGCTTCAGTATTATTTAAGTAATTTATAAATTTCCCAAAAGAAACATTTAATTTCTCTTTCCTGCTAAAATTCCTTTGAAATTTTGTTCTTTCCCACTTTAAAATATTTTCTAAAATAAATTACAGGTCATCAGCTCTTCGACTATCATTTTAATGCCCGGTCACTCTGCTATTGAAGGCAATATTTCGTCTCTTTTTGTTTTTTGCAGCCACACAATTTTCACTTTTTCGCTGGCGCATTTTCTTCTGCATACTTTTAGGCCGGCTGCCTCGTGATTATTTTGTAATCCGCGGCGCCTAAAGCATTGATTACACATTTCAGACCATCTGCCGGACAGGTGGGCTTGCCTGTATCTGGGCTTGGGTGGTTTTGGGCGACGCCGCGGATGGCTCTCGCGGAGCCATAATGCGCGTTAATCAGGCATCATTAACTGCTAATTAAGTGCGGTTGGAAATGCAACCAACTGTCAATTGTTGGGCTACCGTCCTACCTGACGGTTTTTTATTTAATCGCCAGGCGCTCTTCTGCCCGGACGGAGCTGAGTGCAATGAGCCTGAAAATTACCCCAAATGCAGTCCATTTCGCATTTGTCTCTATGCGAATTTCAAACTAATAGCTGGCGGGGATTAGTTGAACGGATCGATTATGGGAGGATAGATATTGGAATGGGAATTGGCTAGTGAGGTTACTTTTATACTGAAATCAATTTATTAAGAGTGAAAACATCTTATATTTTTTTTTTAAAGATAATTTCTTTAAATCGGTATTATTTTGTGGTGAATTTAAATTTGTAATATCCCAAAATTAAGCAAAAAGAAACAAAAATGTTCTATAAAAAACTCTTTTGTGTTGGTGTTTCTTCTCGCGACTAAAATACCCTTGTAAAACGAAAAATATAAAAATTAAAGCCCAGAAATTAATTTATTCACCGCACAAACTAATCACAGCTGATGGGAGAGTGCGGTCTGCCCGAATCGTTACTAAATTGTAATTGCCTGTCAAATAATTTTGGGATTCCCATTGGGCGACCTGCCCTATCCTATGCTCAAAGCAAAAATGTATTTTAATTCATTTAATTGAGCTGCCAATATTTGACCAGAATGCAATTAACGAAATAAGCCGGGACAATCAATCCGCTGTGGTTGCTCCCAAGGGACTGTGGGTGTGCGGTGGTGCAGTAGAAAAAAATGATTTTGTTTTAATTACGCAATTAATTTTAGTAGTAGTCGCCAGGCTTGGCTGTTTGTTTTTTGGCTTTGCTTTGCTTTTTAATTAGTATGCGCCATGGCAAGTGTAATATGTGGCTCTGCGGTTGTCCTGGAATTCAGACAAACCTGGTTGGGGGGGTGGACTCCACCCCAAGTCTGCTGCTGCCAGGGCCAGACATTTCCCTAATCAAATTGCAGGAGGTGGGAAGGAACAGAGCTCCGCAGACATTTGTCGTTGCATTTTCTTGTTAATTTTCTGCAGCGTCTATCGTCGATAGACGATGTCCTTGCCTCGTTTCCATCCTGGCACTTGTTAGCAGCCACAAGTGGTCAGTGGTCGTCGTCTGATGAGGCCAATCCACTCGGCGTCGTCTCTTTTTTGAGCTGGAGCGCCGGCATCATCGATTTCGTGTGGGTTGTACAGAGAAAAAATTAAGTAAGAAAGCCTCCCAAAGTTGATTTGGATTTTGGGACAATTTATTTGTATTTTTAACTCGTAAAATTAGGCAGGAAATGCAGGTTTTAGAAGGTTTAAATTGTCTATAATTCGACCATTTTAACCATTTTAATTAATTATTCAAAAGATTCTGAATTGATGAATTAAATATTGAATAGTTATTATTCAACTAATGAGAGGCTAAATTTTAATAGAAAGAAGATATAAAATATTAAAAAAGAAGGTTGTTTAATTTAGATTTCTAGAGAGACAGGTACTTCTCTCTTTTTTAATATTTTATATCTTCTTTCAATAAAATTAAGCCTCACTTAAATGCTTTATATATAAAAATGTTTTTAATTCCCTCTACCATTCCCCCTTCCTTATGTTATTGTCATGTCTAATTTCCCCATATCCCAAGCATATATTAGTTGTCCCAAATCTACTTCCCATTTTCTGAGTGCAATGGGAAACTTTTGAATCTAACGAGAAAAAATTTCCACATCATCAAAGCTCATTCCAGGCCATAAATTTCGTGATAAATGTGGAGTGGCGGCGGCGGCGGCGACTGGTGGACCTGCAAGGAGGACCACGAGTCCTTGGGGAGTGTTCCGCAACTTGCTTGCAACTCCTTATTATCCTCGACTCTTCTCTCTACCCCTTCATTTCCTATCTGTCCGATGGCAAGTTGATTTCCTTGGGTTTTCATAAATTTCCCACTCAAATGGTCGGAGAAAACTTGGAGCTTTCCACCTCCAACGCTTCCTTTTCCCCCCTTCCCCTGCAGTGGCTCATGTGATTTGCTATGATTGGAAAACAATTTGAAGACTTCTCTCTCTCTTTTTTTTGTTTAACAAACTCGAAGGCGGTAGTTTTTTATTGCAATCCCCCGAGGGGATTCGTTAGGAAACAGTTTTCGTTAGGCTTTGGCAAGTTTAGAAGCGGTGACGGTAGACGCGACGACGCACGGTCTTGTAGCGGTATCCATTGTTGGACACGGGCTCGATCTCCTCCAGAACCTGGTGGTTGCTGACTGGAGCCGGAGCTGGGATGCTGATGGGAGCAGGGGCCGGGTGGTAGACTGGAGCTGGAGCCGGAGCTGGGTGGTAGACCGGAGCCGGGGCAGGAGCCTCATGGTAGACGGGAGCCGGGGCTGGGATGCTGATGGGTGCGGGTGGCACATAGGTCCTCACGGGAGCGGGAGCTGGGATCACCACGGGAGCGGGGGCTGGAGCTGGGTGGTAGACGGGAGCAGGAGCTGGGATGCTCACGGGAATGGGAGCAGGAGCTTCCTGGTAGACGGGAGCCGGGGCTGGGTGGTAGACGGGAGCGGGAGCGGGAGCGGGAGCCTCATGGTGCACATGGACAGGAGCTGGCTGGTAAACTGGAGCTGGTGCAGGTGCAGGGGGAATGTAGGTGTTCACGGGAGCTGGGGCAGGGATCACCACTGGAGCGGGAGCTGGGGCAGGGATCACCACGGGAGCGGGAGCAGGGGCTGGGTGGTAGACCGGAGCCGGGGCAGGAGCCTCATGGTAGACCGGAGCTGGGGCAGGGATGCTGATGGGAGCCGGAGCTGGGGCTGGGATGCTGATGGGAGCAGGGGCTGGGTGGTAGACCGGAGCTGGAGCCGGGGGCGAGTAGTCGTAGCCCAGATGGGACACATCGCCATAGGCGCAGGCCAGGACGGCAAAGGCAATAACCAGGAATTTCTATAAGAAAAAGTGGGTATAAGTAATGTAATCCTTGTTCCTTCTCCTCCAGGGGCAATTGGCTAGATCCTCACCATGATGACAGCTACGATCTGTTACTCCACGAGTGCTTGAATCGCTTCTGCTTAATCGGATCGAGGCGCTTACTATTTATACCGGCGACCGAGAGACCGAGCCCAAAAATTCTGCAGGCCGCAAAAACTTGAACTTAGGTGAAGATCGTCGTCGTCGTCGTCGTCAACGCAGCGACGTCTCATCTAAATATTTTAGCCTCAGATGTGGTTTATATTTTTGTTAACAGGTTTTGTTTTTTATCCAACGAGGGTCGTCAGAATGAAGTGGCAATCTGTGCATCGGAACTTAATCCGTTTATGCGAATTAAGGAGCATCGAGGCGCTGATAGATGATCGGGCGTTGGGTGTTAGGTGGAGCTGACAACACCCAAAAGTGACTTTTAGACGACATTAATCTGAGTTAGTGACCGCTAACGGCATAGTTTATGGACGTTTGCAGATTTTATTTGGCTGTTGGTTTAATAGATTATTTGTATTCTCGGCGCATGCGTCAGGTGTAGCCGGAAATTTGCAATAATGGCTTGCAGAAAACAGAAACTGGTTGCTGGGTTCTCATTTTACGACTAGTTTCGTCAAAGGTTAGAAGCCATTGTTCTAGATTAAAAGAATTCAGAGATATTGGCCTCTGGCAGACCTCTTAATGGATTCTATTGTCCCGGCTAGGCGCCCACTAAAAGTATATATATAGTATATATTTATGGGATTTTATGGTAATCCGATTTACGAGAAACAAACAGCTCATAATTTGCGTTATCTAACGAACCCTTGGTGGCCAATTAATTGCCACAAAAACCAGTTGATGGCGATTATGGCCATAGAAATAGGTCTGGCTCTGACGTCTCAGAGCCTAAAAAATGGATTCAACCAGTCAAGGCCTCCTCCACTCTTTATGGAATAACGTTTTTCAACGGTTTGAGATCTTCTCAAAAGAGGCAAAAAAAGACTGAAAGTGTACATAATTATATGATCCACACCTAAGATAATTACTTGGACCTCAGCGCATAAAACCTCATCGTACAATATCTCGGATAATTATGACTGCTTCATCAGCGCTCGTTGGCGGCTGAAATTATTTCCTCATCAGCGCGCAAATTGTATTTATTGCAGAAATTAAATTGCAACTAGTTAATAATTTAATTTGCACACACAGGTCAAAAAATGAATACACTTAGTCAGTCATCTTCTGTTTGTTTTTATGACTTCTTGGGCAGGGAGCTGAGCATTAGTTTTGTTGATATTCATGGTCCGCAAACATAACATGACATAAACATTAAAAAACGTGTTGTTAATTTTCAGAGTTTAGTTTCAGTTTTAACTACCTGGCAACGAAATGCTCTCCGCATTTGTTTATATTTCACGTATGTAAATGCCGATCGATACGGCTTGGCTTTTGTCTAGCATTTGCATGGCAAATGGCTTCCGTTATTGTTTTTACTTGGCCCGCTTTTATCCGCGTGTGTATCAGCAGATGGCTTAAAGGCGAATCCCAATTAAACCATTGTTTATTCACTCATCTCAGCTGCCCGTCCAAGCGATCATAACTGGTTTCGGTTATCGATCGAGAGACCGGAGATCAAGAGACACGCACATTTCTCACATCTTCCTGGCCTTGACTTTGAGCTGCATTATTTTCTGGCATATGTAAGCCATTATTTCGGGGACTTTTCGAGCTCTGTTTTCCCGTAATTATGATGGGCTTGTTAAGTAGCCCTGTTAAGGTCGATTCTATGATTTATTAATTCAATTTACATAACAAAAAAATTGTGTTAATACGATCTACCGGGTTCTGGCCACATAAACAACCTTTGGCTGTCGGAAGAGAAATAATTTCCCAAAATAAAGGCTGATCTTTTTCTGTTTGCTGGCATGATAAATGGTGGGCATCTCGACTGGGGTCTCGCTGGAGTTGGAATAAATTTGAATGACATTAGGTCTATTTGCTCCCACAATTCTATAAGCATAATAACCGGTTAAGAGCTAATTTTGCTTTTGGCCAAATATAATACAGCTCTTGAATCCATAATGTTGTGATTAAATATGCAGATACGTCATTAGCTATCCATAATACATTAATTTAAAGATGGTAAGGTAGTTAGCAGCATGAATATGGATGTAAAAAAGCCTCTTATTGATTAAAGCTAGAAATGTTTAATTTATTTCATTAAATTCACTTTTATTATTTATTTATATATTTATTAATATTTTTAAAAAAATTTGAAGACTGTAGCTACCATAGAATCGATCGGGAAATGAATAGAACATACATATAATATTCTTCAAACTCCTGACTAAAATTATTATACCCTGCAATGGTAGATAGATCGAATTATTTTGTCATATGTATAAAAGTTTAAAAAATCATGTTTTAATTTTTTTTTTTTTTTAAGGAAATTAGATAAATTCTTAATGATCCAAAGGAAAACTTCGAGGGTAAACAAACTTCGGAAAGTTAGCTTTCTTTCTTGTTTATTATAAAAAATATCTTCGAAAAACAAAACCTTCAACCTACCCTCGCACTAGAGGGTGGAGCCTACTAGTTTGCCATCAAACTAGTTATCATATATCTTTCATTTTGAACAAACATACACAGTGAACAAAGGGGATAAACCCCCGTTAACCACTAGTTGTCACACATAGTGGAGAGTTTTCTCGCTTCCTTTATTTTTTTATGTAGTGGCATATTAATTTGGGACTGCTTTAACAGAAAAATAAAAAAAGAAATAAAAATAGGGAGAAGAACGTGGAAAATACCGTTTTTTTTGTGGGTGGAAAAATAGGAGGACGAGTCAAGTTACGAGCAATGCACAAAAGGCAACAACGGATATGAAATCACGTACCAGGGGCGTTGTCATTCAGAATGAGTGTGTGCCTTAGAGTTCAGTTGTTGTTGTTCGCTTTGTTGTTTTTGTTGCTGCTGAAGTTCTGCTCGTTGTTCTTGGTGTTGTTGTTCAAGTTGTCAAGCAGTCGCGGCGACGACAGAAGCTGCCATGTAAATATATGTGAGTACACAGTGAAAAAATTATATATTCAGTGTTTGAAATAAATTTGAAAAGTGCTTAACATATGTTACGAAGTTTTAAGTATTTTATTTAAATGATATAAGACGTAATGTGTGTTAGGTAAGAAAGACATGACTATTATCAATCAAAAACCATGGAAACATAACATATTTTATAACAGATTATATGAAAGTTATATTTATAATCTGTTAAGTCGGCCAGAAGTCTTCTAAAACTGTATTTTCCACAACAATTTATTATTTATATAATATAATTAATATTAAAATTCTCTGCATATTTCCTGTCTCTGTAAGTGTTTGTGTACCAGTATTTGTGTGAACGTCTAATGTCCAATTTCAATTTGGACTGGCTGCCTGACAGAACTTGTCGCCGTCCACCGCAAATGGCAAACAATGTAGAAGGTGTCCTCCAACCCCAAAAATCCCCTGCCCCCTTTCCACATATCCTCAGAGGAGGCGAAAAGAGAGAAGGGGCGACAGAGAGGTGAAGTTGCCAGCTAAGTTTATTTACTTTTAACACGAAATAATAAAGTTTACAAAAAGGAAACGTGCGCTGTGCGCTGTGCTGCACTTCTTAGCGCTATACCGTTATGCTCGTACTCACCGCGCGAGGTGGTGACTGTACCTACCGCTTGACAAAAGCTATTCTTACAAATTTAAGCGCACAAAGCGAATATTTAATGAATTTTTTAAAGAGAAAAATGGCAAAGATCGATATTCGAAAGTTAAATATTTTGGAGCGTAAATAAATGTTTTCTTACTTCTTTGGAAGATTCTTAAAGTGTTAAAATTTTAACTTTGAAATTAAACTAAACGTAATAATTCCCCGACAAGGCTACCCAAAAAAATATCTAAAAGAAACCCACGGCTTACCCAAAGTTAAGCCACTTCTTATTAATACCGCTTCGCCCCCTTTCCTCGTTAAATCATCCTTCTGAAAATATCCTTCCTTGACCCCGGCCAAAGAAAAACGGAAAATTTTAACCAGCGCATTGCAGTGAAGGAAACTTTGTGCCCAAGAGAGAGAGATAGAGAGAGACGCGAAGAGAAAGAAAAAAAGGTAGAAAAATTAGCGACATTCTGTGTGACGTGACTTGACTGCATTACGTAGCCGCCCCGTTTACCTTGTCCTGCCATATGCCTTTGACAAGGAGGCACGGACGGACACTCCACCGGCCTAACGACACAACTAAATTATTTAAAAACTCTCTAAGAGGCAAAGAGGCTTTGTGCAATTAAATGCGTTCTCAACGCGCCACGCACACATGTGACACTCGTTTCCGAGTCCGGAGTCCCGAGACACGAGACCGGAGACCGGAGTCCAACCTCCGGAGAAGCATCTCTCCTCCTCCTCCTACGTAATGATAATAATTACGCCGCAGCCCGGACACATGTGCCGGGTTACTGGTTGGGGATAGCATGGAATGCCCGGTGCTTGGCTTGCGTGTGCGGCTAATTACAATAAATTTGGCCAATTATTGTCTGGCATTGTTTTGGCCCCGTCGGCTGTAAACTTTAAGTAGCTCCCACAGTCCCGGACCAAGTTTCGGCGCCATCGATACGATCCCTTGGAGTGCGGCTTCTTATGTTGCCTGTATCGAAGGAGCAGCACCTCGTCTGGCTAATTGTCTTTGAAATTATGATAAGAAGAAACTTTCCCAGCTCGGCGACTGGAAGTGCAGTCACTTAAGAGGGTCAGTTGGGCCAGTCAAGTCGCATATGATGATGATGATGATGATGATGACGACGCCACCACAATGGGAATGGCTAAGTGAGTGCGAAAAGGTTATTATTGAATTCGGCATATCCTGAGGCATTTGTGGCAAACGAGGTTGAAAGGAGGCGAAAGTGGGTAAGCGATAATGGGATTAGGGTTGTGCTTAAGGCAGATTATGGCTTATAAGTTGATGTCAAAGAATAGTTATCAATATTATTGGATTAGAATCAATTAGCAATATTATGTTAAGAGTTTAAAATATGTTTATCAATATAAGCAGGTATTTATACCTAAATATTATTAAGTAATTATAAAGAAATCATAACTGAAGGTAATCAAAGTAATTTAAATATTAATTAATCTAAGCAAAGTTAACTTTTAATTAATTTTAAGCTTGAAAACTTATATATTTAATATATTAAACCTCTTGATGACGCAAACTTGCACATTTATTTAAGCCCCCAGCAATCATTGTGTCCTGCAAATAGCACTCCTTTGGCTTTCCATATCATCTGATATCTGTGCATCTCCATTGCCCGTTGTCATTGCTGTCTCTCAGATATTTTTAGCAATCATGGCAAATCAAAACAAATGTCAAACGATTTGCTTTATAGCCTTCGCCTCAGACCGAGACTGCAGTGATTTGCCTGGGGAATACAGCGGCGAGTCCTTCATTTTTATTGTACTTACCCCACTCCCTTCCTCCCTATGCAGCAGAAAGGGGTGCAACATATGCGCGCTTCATAAAGTGCCCCGCCCCGTGTCCCACTCCTCTGACTCTTTCCTGGTGCATGCCAAATGCCAGGGAAGGCGGTTGGGGGAACGAGTACGAGATGCAGTCAAGTCGTGCGCCAGCTGAGAGCGCAATTTGGTAGAACAATACGATACGTATACGCCCTGTTGTTCGCTGTCTTCTTTTGGCGATGCACTAAGGGAAATATATGGGTAAAAAAGTAGTAGTTTTGTAAGCTAAAAAATATAATAAAAGTGGTTAAAAAGGTATGAAATTTAAAGAAATTATAAAGAAATATGTGGACAAAAAAAAATTATATATATATTTAATAGGAATAAATATAAAAACTTTCTAAAGCAATTTAAGTCTATTTCTTCCACTGAAAATACATTATTTTTTCTCCGTGTAACTGCTACTGGCATTTAGAAACGCCTTTGTCTTGGAATTGGTCTTGCGCCTGCTTTCCTTACTGCCAAATGCGCCATATACTCATATATACATATATATATATGTATATAGATATATATATATTTTTTTAGGTTTATGTCTTCGTTTTCTAGCAAATATTTCCATAGGGCCTGGACGAGTGAGACAATAATGCATATGTCGGCTCCCGTTGTCGTTTTGTTTTATTGCATATTTATTTTTTATAGCGAAAGTAGCAAAATATAAATCGTTGTAACGCCGTGTGTGGGCCACAGTTTTTTGGCCCTGTTTTCTCTACATTCTTCTTTTATTTGCTTTTTTTTTTGGCAAGAGCACACACAACAGACATAAGCTCTGCCAATCGCATATGGGCCTCATACAAAGGCACACAGGGGCCGAGTATCCTTGTTTGGAATTAAGTCCTCGTTGCGCTTTTTGCCGTAGCCACTGGATGGTGGATGGGCCAACCAGCAGAATTCAATCATGAAAGTTTTTCAATAATCCGCTTTGCCCCGATTGCATTTCAATTTGCCATCATTTTGGCGCAAAAACTTAATTTTCCACCAATTAGTTTTTCGGGCAGGAGTTGGGCCCGTAATTGATCTTTGTGTGTGTGTGTGTGCGGGGGTGTCCTGCAAAAAACATTTGCACTTTCAGGAGGTTGGGTTTGCGCAGCCCAAAAAATAATAGTTTACGATAAAAATGTTAAATTTTTTTCTAGCCAGAAATTGCTTTTTG
Organism: Drosophila tsacasi; assembly: GCA_018904565.1. Classification (NCBI taxonomy): domain Eukaryota; kingdom Metazoa; phylum Arthropoda; class Insecta; order Diptera; family Drosophilidae; genus Drosophila; species Drosophila tsacasi. The sequence continues at coordinate 15,653 of JAEIHY010016050.1, forward strand.
ACTTGATTAGTGATGCCCTGATTTATGTTTTGGAATTATGGGGAAGTAGAGGGAGGAATATAGAAGCTGATAGGGAGCAAAATAATGAAAAGAAATTATTAATGATACAAATTCATTAAAAGGGAGAAATATTTAGCTGTTAGTGTGAATATTAGCCTGAAAATTTAACTAAAAATACAAGTAGTACTTAGGAAAATTCTATACTCAAGGAAAGTAACTAAATTATATATTTGCATGATCAAAAGTTATTTAGTCATGTAGTAAATAATTATTTTTAAGACCTAGAAGTTTCCTTGAAAGCTAAAATAAAAGCTAATACTTGCAAGCTCGAAGTGTGAGACCAGCTTAATCCCAATGACCTCTGCCAGGCGCTGTCTTGGCTCTTATTTTAATGGCCTTTTCCGGGCATCATATGGCGCTCAAAAAGTCATTGAGCATTTTTATTGATCCCCCGGCGAACACACACACTCTACACACACACATACATACCAAAAGCACACTCACACTCACACTCACACAGACACCTGACGACAGGCGAAGCGGAATGGCCGCCAAAGTGAGCTCCGATAATGCTAATTTTATTCAAAGGTTATGCCATTACAATCCAGTACTGCAGCCGGGGCCAAAAGCTGGCCAACAGACAGGACCAGGACGAGGACGAGGACGTGGTAGAGGAGATATAGGAGCGACAGGAGCAGAAGATATGGCAATCGCTGGACGAGGAGCGATGAAGATGGAATGCAAGTACGTGAAGAAATTCACGAAAAATTACGAGACTTGCACTGCGCGAGGCTGATGCACACAAAATTGCAAATCGTGGCCGGAACGAAGGCGAAGACAACCACCACCACAGCCAGATGAGGCCAGAACGTAAAAGGAGCTATGGATCCGGATCCGGAGAAACAGTCTCGTCCAGGAGCAAGGCGATACGATAAAGGAGCAAGGTGGCACATCCGAAGGGTAAACCTCGCCATGCAGCATTTATTGCCAGCGAAGCGTATTTGGCACATTTGATGCGGCGCATAATGGGGAACGCCATTAAATGTCCATTGACATGGCAGCCCAGGTCCACTGGCCAGCACAGTGGGGCAAAATAGGGATGTCAAAAAGTTGAATTAAAATTTTTTTGTTTTAAAACATAATGAATTTGTACTGCAATTAAGATATTTTTATTTAAAAAAAAGAAACATTTATTTAAGCAAGGAAAACAGTAATATTTTTTTATTTGAATAAGTAAAATCTTAAAAATATAAATTTTAATATAAAATTTGAACTTTGTTTTACAGCTTAAAACATACCAAGGCTTAATTAATCTTAATTTTCTTTAAAAGCTTTTAATTTCAATATATTTAGGATATGTATTTCAATATTTCAAAAATTCTATCAATTAATTGAAACATTTTAAATTTTACCACTATTTTCCCAATGGGTTTTTAATATACTCTATCATCTATTTGCCCCACTGTGCCTGCCGTGTTGGACAGTGGTGCAGCGGTGGCGCATCGCAAATCGCAAATCGAATGCGAAACGAGCGTAAATCGTGACCAGCAAGGATCTGCTTAGTTTTCTTATTAGCTGCGATTACATTTTATGTTTGTTGTTGGGTCAACATGGCGTATACTTCACTTCGCTCGGCTGTGTGTATGTGTGTAAGTGTGTGAGTGTGCATTATGTACAGTTTGTACGCTTAACCAAAGTCGCAGTTGTTTTTCAGCAGCTGCACTTGTTGGTTTTGCACTTTGCTGGCAACGATTTCTCCCAGCCTTCCTCCTTTTCCATCTGGTTTTCCTTTTTATTTTTATTTTCTTTTTATTTTACTTCTTTTTTTTTGCTGTACGTGGCCAAGTTGCAAAATGTCGAAAGTCGTCGTCGCATCAAATATGTTGAAAAGCAATTGGCAGGCGTTGCTTTACCCGCTTTTCCCCGGCTTTCCCCGACTTCCCCCGGCTTTCCCCCTGCCTTTCCAGCTTGTCTACTAATGCGCTGCTGTTGGAATTTCTTCATTGAGTACGTGCATTAAATTTCAAATCACAAAGAAAAATTCCTGCTCACTGGCACTGGCCGAAAATTAAATGCATTTCCAGCCGTTGCATACTTGCAGGCGCGCGCGTTCGACTGTGCGGCAATTTATGTGATGATTCCCCGAGTCCCAAGCTCTCTCCATTTTAATTGCTCGCCTGATTTGTAAGGGAAATACTCTCGTATGGTCGCATGATTGCGGAAATCAATTTCCCGAGCTACCATTGCCAACCGCAATCGGTAGACAAAAGAAAGAGACATTCAACTGCAGCAATGCATATCAATTGCAGCTGACAATTTCAAATAGAAAACGTCTCAGCATGCCAAAACAAATGAATGAATAACAACAAGGACGAGCCTGAGGAGCGGCAAACAAGGACACCAAACGCTGCCTGTCATCGACAAAAGCGGCAAAACAAAGTTTTGCGGAGGAAAAAAAAAGCAATGGAGGAAAAATCAGAAGGACAGAAAATGTGGGTTACCCTGTAAGGACTGTAAAGTATAGTCCTTGAAATCTTAAAATAATTAAAGTAAATTTATAAAGAAGAGTAGATTAGGGTGATTGAGATATATATTTTTTTTATATTCTATACTTTTATATTAATTATTTATTAAATAAAATTTAATCATTTTCTTTGAGTCACATTTTTTAAAGAATGCTGCTTTTAACTTCCTTATTTTTGAATATAGGACTTAAAAAACATATATATAATTCAATATAATATTTTATAGTAATAAATTAAAGTGTGATATTCCAATATATCCTCATAATACCCAATTTCCCATCCATCCAGGGTAGCAGCCAACATTGAAATGTAACTGCAATTGAGTTTTGGCTTCCCCCAGCCACCAATCCCACCACCAGTTGCTGTCGATTTGCTTTTCTTTTCTATTATTTTTTCCATTGTCAACTGTCAATGAGTTTTCAATTGCCGCCAACTTGCATGTTTGAAGATGTCCCTCCATTGCAGCCAGCGAACGATCCCGGCCGAGTCCTGAGCCGCCAATTGGGTTTGGTTCTTGCTTTTGACAGTCTTCCAGGCTCACTCCCCCTTCCCCGCTTGGCACACCCACTTAAGCCCTCTAAAGACCCTGTCATCGACAGGGTCCTTGCGGGAGAGCAGCTAATTCGCTTGTTTGCGGTTGCGATGGCAAAAAGAACACAGAAAAGATGTCTTTGTTTTGACAGCGGTGCAAAAAAGAAGAGACATTCGAATAGTTAGGAGGCGTGGCAGCCGAGAGGATTGGATGGTGATGATATGACCAACCTTCAGTCAACTCCCGATATCGTTTTTCCCATCGAAGCAAGTGTCATCGAATGATAAATGGTCGCGAATTTGTTAGAATATCGCGTGATGGCTGGCAACTCTTTCCAAGTAGGTGTTGAAATAGGGCGTGGACACGCCCTTTTCTATTTAAATATGAAATGGAAACTCGTTTGCTGGATGATATTACATTTGAAGGGAATATATACAGGGTCTGTGCAGTTGCTGTAGGAAAACATATAGAATATAAAAGGGAATAAATATTTATAAGATTCACAAGATGAGGAATTATTCATATTAATTTTGTATTTAATAATAAAATATGTTACTTCTACCAAGCTGCCGCACTATTTCTATATATGCGTTACCAAATCAATCAATTCAGTAAAGGAAAACTCAAATATTATGAAACATACTCTATATCAGCCTGCGGCATTTACTTACCCCAATTCAACGGATATTGGCTAAATTTTGCATAGATATTTCCGCAGCAGATGTGCCAACCTGCGGCCAACATTTGCTTTCCCCACNAAAAAAAAAAAAAAAAAAAAAAACACCCAAAACGAGGACGAAGGCCTACGATTGTAACTGCTTATTGTTTGCTGCACTCGCATTTCCAATTCCCATTTCCAAACAAATGAAAGGCTGAAGGAAACCCGGTGCCGTGCAAAAATTTTCAATTGAAACCCATTGATGAGTCTATATCTTCTTTCATTTTTTGTTTTTGGCTTTCGCATATGTTTGTGTCAGCAGTGCCAGCGGGTGGTGGAGGATCTGGGGCAGGAGCTGGGTCCACAGCATCCTTTGTGTTGACATTCGCGGAACGTACGCCCACGTAGAAGCAATTAATTGGAAAAAAATGCGCAAATAGAGTGGCCCCGAATCCAGGACAAGAGAGAGAGAGACAGAGAGGGAGCTCCCTTCCGCGGTACCAGGTGGCTTCTGTTGACTTAACCTCCATTCCCGCAACCATTTTCATGCCCATGAAAATGGGCACTCTCGTGGTGAATTTTCATTGCTTAAATTCTTTCGGTGGCTGTC
>JAEIHY010016052.1:0-11985 GCA_018904565.1 Drosophila tsacasi
CTGTGGTGCGAACTGCGGGACTCGAACCTGCATCAACCCGCAGTGACACTTTTCTAACCCTTTGAAACAGCGACAAGAATGCGACGTGCTGTCTTCTGGTTGGTGTTTTTGTTCCCGGTATTGGGTAAACAATCTGGGAACATCCTGATATCACTTTACCCCCAATTTGCCGGTTTAGGAAAGCGGACAACGTGTTAGTCGCTGATAAACGCTGAGCATTTTGATGGAGTCCAATAGCTGGATTTCTCTCATCGAAGAGTGTGATGCACAAAATGATAAATAACAACAAACATATATTTGGAAAACAAATTGTTTCCTGTAAGGGTAGCTAGGTTGTTATGGTTTCAGTTATGGAAAGGTGATGCTTTTTTGTAACAGGAAGGCCGTAGTCTTTTTGATATTATCACGTTAAATCTTTTCATTGCGTCGTTTCTGTCATAAATCGCCATTAACGGGTTTTAATGGAGTTATAACTGTGCGGCGTCTTCAGGTTTGTGGTTCAGTTCTTTCAGCTTTTCTTGCGGTTGCTTTTTGTGGTTCCGCGTTTGCCGCTCCGTCTGCCAAACCGACAGCGTCCGCGCCGGTGGCTTCTCCGACGACCTTGTCCGGTTCTGCAGGAGAATGGACTTACCGGTGTATTTTTCCGTCTTCTGCCCCGAATGCCGCCCCCACTGTGTGTATCGTAGAGCAACGTCTGATGATGCAGGATGCTCAAAAGCAGGCTGTGCCGCTGGGTGGGGTCATTCTGGCCCGTGCGACTGAAGATCCTGTCAAAGCCCCGCTCTCGACGCGCCCCTGGCGTTTGACGGTGATGACCCCTCTGGGGCTTTCCCTTCAGCACGAGGCCCGTTTTGCTATCGGGAAGTCAGCACCGTTTTCGCTGGCCTGGCAGAGCTGTGTGTCTTCAGGATGTCTGTCGACGCTGGATCTGACGGCAGAGCAGGTTGATGCCCTGCGTCATGGTCAGACAGGCCATATTGAGGCCAACAAACTGGCAGGTGGGGTTCTGACAATCAATTTTGCGTTTACCGGTGTGGATGTGGCTCTTAAGACGACAGAAGGCTGGATCGCGCATTCTCAGGCTGGAGTTGTTCAGTAAAGCGTTTGAATTTTCCGCTTTTTTATTTCTGATTTCTTTCTGACGTTCTGGTTCTGGTCATGATTTCCAAGCATACCCTGCGCTCTGTTCTCGGTGCGCTGTCCTTTGTTGTGCCGTGTGTTGCTCAGGCAGCACCGGATGCCGGTGTGCCAGTAGTTGGTCTTCCGGCTGGACCAGGATCATCCCAGGATCAGTTTCAGCGTTATCAGCAGAGACAGCAGCAACTGGACATGCTGCCGCCTCCCAATAGTGATACGCAAATTCTGACGACGCCGCGTCAGTCTTCCCCGACGAAAGGGTGTGTGGATGTCAAATCCCTCACGATTGAGGGTGCGTCCCATTTGTCAGTCGCAACGCGTGCCATGCTTTCAGCGCGCTATACGGGGCGTTGCCTGGGTGTGTCTGACTTCAATCACGCACTGGATGACATCAACGGCGCCTATATGGCTCAGGGGCATGTGACATCCCGCGCTTATCTGCCAGAGCAGTCCTTACAGAGCGGACATCTGCGGATTGTCGTTGTTGAGGGTATGCTCACAGGGTTTCAGTTTGAGGGTATTTCTCCCCGTTTTCATGAAGCTGTGGCTTTTCCGGGGTTGCGCGATCATATCCTGAACCTGCGTGATCTGGAGCAGGGGCTGGACCAGATGAACCGGTTACCAAACTGGTCAGCAAAAATGCAGATTGTGCCAGGTGGGGCTCCTGGCACGTCTGCTGTCAGAATTCGGCAGCCTACGCCAGGTTATATTCATGGTCAGATATGGGCTGATAACAACGGTCAGTATGAAACCGGCCATGAAGCCGGGCATGCGATGCTAACTGCACAGGATGTTCTGGGACTTCTGGATATGTGGTCGTTTGAATATGACCACTCTCTCGTTGGTGATGCCGGGCGGCGGGGTACCCAGTATATCTCGGCCAACGGGTCAGTTCCGTTTGGGAAGTGGACTGTTTTTGGTGGCTGGTGGATGTCAGATGATGTGTACCATCTGCAGACGCTTGGGGAAGATTACAGACTTGCTGGTCGGCGCAAGGATTTTCGGTTTGGTGTATCCCGTGTTGTCGCACGTAACCGTATGGGTGTGACGACCCTGCAGGCATTTTATGAACTGAAGTCGTTCAATTCGACGCTGGATCGGGTGCGTTTGCAAACCCAGAGCGCACGGCAGGCTTATGTTGTGGCGCAGGCCAGTGAATCTCTCAAGGCCTGGGGCGGTGTCTGGTATATGACTTTAGGTATGCGGTTCGGTGTTGGTGCAGTCGGTACGCATTCTGCCTATGATAATCCGGGGGCAGATGATCCCCACACGCAATATGTCAAGCCAACCCTCGATATTGACGGTTACAAGCCGCTGCCTCTGGGGTTGTTGTGGCATACATCCGTGCATGGCGAATACAGCACGCGCAATCAGTTTACGACAGATCAGTTGCAGCTGGGCGGCCCTTATACCGTTCGCGGGTTTTTACGTCAGATGCTTTTGGGGAATGATGGGATTTACATCCGTAATGATGTGTCCTGGCAGTTTGCGCATCCTGGCATGAATCATGGGTGCGGCGCATATACCGGTTTCTGTCGTCTGTTTGTCGAAGGGGCTGAACTCTATGGCATTCTTGATGGTGGGATGACCCGTGCTGGCTATCATTCTCGCGCTCTCCCGCCTGCACTCAAGGGTGGCAATATAGCGGGTGCGGGTATCGGTATCCGAAAAACAACAGGTTCCATCTTCTGGAATGCCAACATAACACATGCGATTGCGCGTGGACCTCTGCCGCACGAGGGATGGATTGCGGCCTTTCAGGCAGGAGTGCGGTTCTGATGGTGTTGCAGTCACTGAAACGGCTTTTCAGGCAGGGTGTTGCGACGACGACTTCTTTGTCGTTGGCTTTTGCTCCGGCAATTGCCAATGCACAGCAGGCCGCTCCGTCCATTGTCATTGATAACCGGACCAATCCGTCTGCCCCGTCCCCTAGTCTGGACCGGACGGCGAATGGGGTACAGCAGCTCAATATTGCAACGCCGAATGGGGCGGGGCTGTCTCATAACATGTTCACGCAGTATGGCGTTGAACAGAAAGGGCTGATTCTCAATAACGCAACCAAGGCGATCCAGACACAGCTTGGTGGGTATGTGTACGGTAACGCCAACCTGCAAGGCAAGGCCGCTCATGTCATTCTGAATGAAGTGACGGGTACGCAGGCCAGTCAGATGCTGGGTTACACGGAAGTTGCCGGGCAAAAAGCCAATGTTGTCGTTGCCAATCCAAACGGTATTACCTGTAACGGATGCGGATTTATCAATACAGATCGCGTCAGTCTGGCAACCGGTCATCCCGAAATTGATGCCAGCGGCAAGCTGTCGGCCCTGACAGTCAGTGACGGTCTGATTGCGTTTGAAGGGAAAGGCGGAGATTTTACGGCCGTTCCGGTGCTGGATATTCTGAGCCGTCGGGTGATGCTGGATGCGAAGGTGACTGCTCGGACAGCGCGTCTGGTCGCTGGTCGGAGCCGTTTTGATTACGAAACGGGAACGGTGCATGCGCTGAAGTCTGACGGATCCAAAACGCCGGAATTTGCGATCGACAGCACTGCTCTGGGCGGCATGTATGCAGGTCAGATCTCCATGATCGTCAACGAAGCCGGTGCGGGCGTGCGGGTCAATGGCACCATGGCCGCCAATGCGGGGGATATGACGCTGACGGCAGATGGTCGTCTTGTGCTCAATGGAACGATGGCAGCGTCCGGGTCTGTGGGGGTGCAAGCGGCAGGCATTGACAATATTGGTACGCTTCAGTCTGGAGCAGAAACGCGTCTTACATCAAGTGCAGACATTCAGAATAAAGGCTCAGTTTCAGCAGGACAGGGACTGACAGTCAGCGGGGCTTCGCTGACAAACAGCGGGGCTCTGACCGCGGCAGGAAAGGAAGGTGCGTCCTTTGTGGTTGCGGGAGATGTCCGGAATTCTGGCAAGGTCGGTGCTGCTCAGGGACCACTTTCTCTGCATGCGTCTTCCCTGACCACAGATGCGGGAAGTACCATCGCTTCTGCAGGCGATATGACCGTAAAGATTGAAAAGAGTGCCAGTAATTCTGGGCAGATTTCAACTTCTTCAGGCTATCTCTCTCTGACAGCAGGTGCATTGGCCAATCATGGGCCGGGTTTTATTGGCGCTGGGGGTGATCTTTCCGTTTCTGTCGGAGAGTATCAGGGCGAGGCTGGATCAGCACTTAAGGCGGAAACTGCTCTTATCCTGATTTCAACTGGGGCAGTTCAGAACAGCGGACTGATTTCGACCAATACGGCTTTGACTGTTAGGGCGGCTTCCCTTGTCAATAACGGGACGCTTTATGGTGCTACCAGCACGACTGTGCAGGCCGATCAGGGTGTAACCAACACTGCCGGGCAGATTGGCTCCGGTTCCGGACTGTTGTCTGTCACCGCCGCTGATCTGGATAACGGATCAGGCAAGATCATTGCGCAGTCAGGTGCGATCGGTCTTTCGGCTAGGCGTGTTGATAACCGTGCCGGTGTCATTCAGGGGCAGGGTGACGTTGTTCTTTCTGCGCGCACTCTGGATAACCGTCAGGCGGGTTCGATCCAGTCTCTTGGCGGTTCTCTGGCGCTGGGTGACGGTGCGGGTCCCATGCAGGACCTGCTCAATCAGGGGGGTGTGCTCGGGGCAGCCCAAACCCTCAGTCTGAATACGGATGCTTACGAAAGTGATGCCAGCAGTCAGTTGACCAGCACTGGTATTCTGACGCTGGTCATGGCTGGAACGCTGGATAATGGAGGGACATTATCCGGCGATAAGGGGTTTGATCTGACTGTTGGTGGGTTCCGCAACGAGGCCAGTGGTATTCTGGCGGCAAAATCAGGGGATGGCACACTTCGGGTGACCGGTTCCGATAGGGTGGTGAATGCAGGTGCCCTTGAAACCCTGACGTCAGGCAGTTTGCTGAGTGTCGAGAGTGGTGGAGATTTTACCAATACAGGCCGCGTTATCGGAAGTGGAGCCGTTTCCGTCAGAAGTCAGGGTGTCGTTTCCAACACTGGACAGATGAGCGCATTGGGGGGTGATCTGTCTCTGCGCGCTGCGTCCTTTGACAATGAGGCAACCTTTGCGGCTGCGGGTAATCTTTCTGCCGGTGTGGCACATGATCTGACCAATACTGGTGCGATTTATGGTGTCGGGTCAGTAGTACTTGGTGCCGGGGGTGTTCTGAAGAATGCTGCTGTTCCGGGCGCGCAAGCTGGCACGACTGGCAGTATTGACGCGAAATCAGGTACTGTTCTGATCACCGCGCAAACTCTTGAAAACAGTGGGGGCGGTGCAATTGTTGCTGCCTCTGGCGGCCTTGGTCTCTCCGCCGAGGATGTGACGAATAGTGCCTCTGTTCTGCAAGGCCAGACGGGTGTTCTGATCAAGGCCGATCGTCTGACCAATACGGATCAGGGGGAAATTCTTGCACAGGCTGGTGCGCTGGGCGTGCAGGGTTTTTCAGCGTCTGATGCACAGACCATCCTCAATACCGGCATTCTGCAGGCGCAGACGGGTTTGGGGCTTCAGGCGGGTGCGTTGACGAACAGAGCAGGGACCATCCTGTCTGTCGCGGGACCTGTGGCGCTTGATCTGACGGGTGCGCTGGAGAATGAGGGAGGGATCATTCAGTCTGCATCAGACATGACGGTGCGGGCAGGGTCTTACACGAGTGATGTCACGTCCGTTATCAATGCGGCAAACACGCTGGATGCAGCCTTTGATGGGGCTGTGGACGATGTGGGTCACATTGTTGCAGGCAAAGGCCTTTCCCTCTCTGCGGGCAGTCTGACGACGCACGGTGCGAACAAAGAGGATGATATTGCCGTTATTGGGAGTACGTCCGGAAATGTGACGATCACGACACAGGCTCTGCAGAATGCCGGGAGTCTTCTTGCTGAAGGGGCTGGCGCTACCTTAAGCGTTGCTGTGACGGGAGACATGACGTCTTCCGGTACAGTGATTGTCCGCCGAGGGTCTGCTGACCTGACGGTTGGTACACTGGAAAACACTGGTTTAATTGAAGCAGCTGATACTGCGTCTATCAAGGCTACGCAGAGCCTGAGCAATACGGGAACGCTCTTTGCCGGGACAGATTTGACGGCGCAGAGTAAGGGGGCGTTCAGCAATGCTGGTGGTCAGATTGGCGGAGCAACTGTTTCTCTGAACTCTGTCGGCGTGTTTGACAATACAGGGGGCAAAGTAGCCTCCCAGACAGGGGACCTTACCCTTGGGGCTGCCTCTGTTCAGAATATGTCTGGTGTTTTGCAGGGGCAGAGTAATGTCGCGCTGACTGCCGATGGTCTAGATAACCGCAAGGGCATGGTTCAGGCAGTCACTGGTGCGCTGTCAGTGGCGTCTGCTGATGGCGTTCCAGGGGCTATTCTGAATACGAATGGTGTTTTGCAGGCGGAGCGAACAGTGTCTCTGGCGTTCAGTCAGCTGGAGAATACGGGTGGCTCCCTTCTGGCCCTTGGTCAAGGGATGACGCTGGCCGGAACGACCTCATCCGATATCACCAATACAGGAGGTCAGATCGCCAGCAATGGGGATCTGAGGCTGACAGGTCGCCAGTATGACGGGCAGGGCCTCTCCAGCGTGCTGAAGGCAGTTGGCGCTCTCTCAGTGACCCTGTCGGATGCCCTTCATAATGGCGGAAAATTTGTGTCTGGTGGTGCCATGACGGTTACTGCCGGGTCTGTCGCCAATGATAATGAGGCTGTTCTGGGGACGGCAGATGGGGCACTCGCCCTTGCCCTGACAGGCACAAATGGTCTGAGCAATGCGGGGACGATCCAGAGCAAGGGTGCTGGCCAGACTGTGTCCATTACGGCGGCATCGCTGACCAATGCCTCAACCGGGTCTGTGCTGTCGAACGGTGCGCAAAATCTTATCCTGACAGGGGCGTTGGAGAACGCTGGCAAACTGGTGTCCTTCAACAGTCCGCTCTCGATTCAGGCTGGCTCTCTGATCAACAGCTATCAGATTGAGGCTGGTGGTGATCTGACCCTGAAGAGCACAGGCACTCTGACAAATACCGGGTTACTTTATGGTCTGATTGGGGCTGCGATTTCTGCTGCAACCGTGGAGAATACGGGTGGTCAGGCCGGGGTTCAGTCTGGCGTGCTGAGTGTGACAGCAGATCAGATCCAGAATGGTCAGGCTGGCCGTCTGGTTGCCAGTGCGGGGCAGGTGGCGCTGACGGCACAGGATATTGCAAACGATAACGGTCTGATTGAGGCCGCTGGCGATGTGACGTTGCTGACGTCTTCTCTGAACAATACTGCCGGCAAGGTGATTTCTGATCACGGAGCGCTGATGCTTGAGCATACGGCTGACGGTGTCGGGGCAGGCAAGGTTATCAATACCTCCGGGGCCCTGCAGGCGGGCACGGATCTGACGGTATATGCCGCAACAGTCGAGAACAGGTCTGGCACCATCCTAACACAGGGTGGCAATCTGACGGTGATGGGTGGAGCAGATGGGACTGGCCTGCACTCCGTTGTGGATGATGCTGGCACCTTGCAGGCGGCACAGGATCTGACCCTGACGACAGACAGTCTGACCGGAGCATCCAGTCTGTCTGCCGGGCGTGATCTGGCGTTTACGACAGCACAGGGTCAATCTGCTCCCATGCTGTTTTCTGCCGGACGGAATGCCTCAGTCCAGTTTGGTGGGACGTATGAGATTCAGGCTGGAAGTGGGGTGATTGCAGGTGGAGATGCCTCTATCCGGGCAAGTAACCTTACCAATGCCGGAGCGCTGATTGCGGGAGGAAACCTCACCGTTCAGGCCCCCGGTGCGATCATCAATACCGGGCTGATGGAAGGTACGACAGGTCTTGCTCTGGCTGTCGATGGTGCGTTGACCAATACGCAGGGGGCCATTCTGTCTGATGCGGGCAGCATCTCCATTGGCGGCCTGTCAGGCCAGTATGCGGGAGACGTTCTCAACCAGTCTGGTGAGATCATGGCCGGGAGTGCAACTGGAGATGTGACCATCCATGCGGCCTCTCTGACGAATAATATCATTAACAATGGTATCACTGTCGACCAAACAGCGACAGAAATCTATTATAGCCAGACCTATGATCAGGGGCTGACTGGTTCTCTTCCTACGCCTGCAAATCTTGGTGATTCGGGGAAATATTATTACGGGCAAAAGGTCTTGCAGATCTTTACCCCAACCGGACTTCTCGGCACAGATGGACAGGCTGGGTCTGGGTATTTTCTGGCGGCACTCTATGGCGGCGGTGCGTCTTCTAAGGTCGTGGTGACGGGCTCTGGCGCAAAAGTGACTGTGAACGGTGCGCCAGCCTTACTTGACGCAGGGCGAACACTTAATATTGATCTGCTAGGCAATCTGACAAATACCGGAAGCCACATTGCTGCGGGTGGCGACATGTCTTTGAGTGGGAACACTCTAGACAATGAAGGATATGCCACCAGTGTGGTTTTCCAATTTAGTTGTTATAATGGTAACTCTTGCCGGTATTATCAGCCACCAGCAGGCGTTCCCGCACCCAATCCAGAACCACAGGGACTGGCCTGGGATATTGGTAAGCAGGGAGGCTGGCCGTGGCCCTCTCACCTTTGGGGTTCATCTTCTTATTCTGTTGTTGCCAGCTCCATTATCGCAGGGAACACGCTTACTGCGGTTTTTAAGGATAAAATTGACAACACGACTATTGTTGAACACGCTACAGCAGCGCAGTTGGCTGCGGCAGCCCAGTATACAGGAACTGTGCCGGGCAGTGTGACGCCATCAGGCCAAGCTGCGGCAGTCAATGGCGGCAGTCTGACTCTGCCGACAGCGGGTCAGTTTGCGGATGCCTCGGTGCAGACAGGTGCGGGTACAGGGGCTGCCTCCGGTGTGTCTGGTAACGGCCTGTCTGGTGGAGCGGGAACGGGTGTGGCCTCTGCTTCCGGGGCGGGAGGCAGCTCAACGGTTCTTCCTTCCTTCGGGGGTGTTCTGACACCCGAAGGGCATGAAAGCGGCACAACGGCGGCCCAGCATCTGAGCCTTCCCGGCTTTACGGGCACAACGGACCCCAGCACGGCGCAACTGATAGCGAGTGTTCCTGCGGGTAAGGCGCTGTATGTTCCGAGCAGCAACTCTGATGCGCATTACCTGATTGAGACGAACCCGGCCTATACGAGCCTGACCGCATTTCACGGGTCTGAATATCTTCTGGACCGTCTGGGTGACCAACCGCAGGACTATACATTTTTGGGGGATTCTGCGTTTGAGCAGCAATATGTGCAGCAGCAAATCCTGACGGCGACGGGTCAGACGTTTCTGGGTGGCACATATAATACGGCGTCCAGCCAGATGCAGGCGTTGCTGGATAATGCGGCGAACGAGAGCAGCCAGCTTGGGTTGACGCTGGGTCAGGGCCTGAGCAGCGCACAGCAGGCGGCGCTGAGTTCTGACATTGTGTGGTACCAGAACGAGGTTGTGGACGGTAAAACCGTTCTTGTGCCCAAGCTGTATCTTGCACCTGGGCATGAAGCGCTGACGGATACGACCATTTCTGGCCGGAACGTGTCACTGACGGCGGGTTCGATCAGTAATAGCGGGACGATTTCGGCACAGGACAGCCTGAGCCTGAAGACGACCACGGGAGACATCACGAACACCGGCACGCTGTCTGGTGGCACGGTGTCGCTGACGGCGCAGGACGGGTCGATCATCAACAGTGATACGCTGAACACGTATCTTGTTCAGGGTGGCAACCAGCAGCAGATTGCGTCTTTCGGTACGATTATGGCGAAGAGCGCTGTCAGCCTGTCTGCGGGGAACAATATCACCTTCAATGGCGGTGCTGTGACCACAGGCGGGGACCTGAGCCTGCTTGCGGGTGAAGGGATTACCCTTGGGACCACAACGGTGCGTCAGGCGGCGTCTGTCAGCGGGAAAGGGCTGAGCGAGAGCGGGAGTGCGGTGCAGAATTACGGCACCACCCTGAACGTTGGCGGGGATGCGCTGCTTGAGGCGCTGGGGGGTGACCTGAAGAGTGCGGGGGCGAGCATTGTCTCCAATGGCTCGACCTCGTTGTATGCTGCGAAAACGCTTGACCTCGGGTCTGTGACCAACAGCCAGAGCCACGCGGTTTCCGGGGAGAAAAGTGGTTTCCTGACGCATAGCCGGTTTTCTGACAGCCAGAGCAGTAGCACGGAACAGGGCACGACCGTTGCCGCAGGGGGCAGCCTGAACGTTATCTCCGGCGGAGATATGAGCGTAAAAGGCGCGATAGGCGCTGCCGGGGACGTCACACTGCTTTCGGGAGGCACTTTTACTGAAAGTGCGACGCACAGCACCAGCAGTGCGGAAGCATCGCACCATGTTGCGGGCTTCCACATGAGCACGCAGGGGGCGAGCGGGACGGTGGGCTACGGGTCGCGGACGGATGAGCAGAGTGTTCAGACCAGCACCTATACACCGAGTGTGATTGGCAGCACGAATGGCAGTGTGAAGATTGGTGCGAACGGTCCTGTGACGATTGACGGGTCTGTTCTTGCGGCGGCGCAGGATATCGGGATCAGCGGGTCTTCGGTTGCGTTCACGACCGAGCAGAACAGCATCACCCAGTCCGTCATGCACAAGGATAAGAGTATCGGCGTGACGGGTGGAATCTCGCCTGATTCGATGGTTGGTCAGGCGATCAATGGCGCCCTTGGGGCGAAACAGTCGGGAACGGGTGTGCAATCGGCTCTGAGCGGGATCCAGACGGGTCTTGGAGAGGCGATGTCCGCCATTGGGGGCGCGACCAGCAACAACATTATTGGCGCGCAGGTTTCGGTTGGGTTCTCCAGCAACAAGAGCCGGTCGAGCGAGACCCGGACGACGGTACAGGGTTCTACAGCGTCAGCTGGTGGTTCATTGTCGATTGTTGCACGGGGCGATAATATCGGTGATGTGGGCAATGGTGATGTGCATGCGACGGCAGCCCATCTGTCTGGGCAAGATGTTGACGTTCATGCGAGCCGGGACATTACGCTGGACTCTGGTGTGAACACGGACCACACGGAGGCGACGAGCAGTTCGAAATCGGCATCTGTTGGCGTTGAGGCGAGTGTCGGGATGCAGGGTGCTGGGGTGAGTGTGACGGCGTCGGCGTCTGCTTCCCATCAGCACAGCCAGTCTGACAGCATGACGCATGTGGATACGGTCATTCAGGCGACGGATACTGTGCATCTGAGGACATCGGGCACGACGACGCTGGATGGAGCGGAAGTCAACGGCGAGCGTGTGGATGTGAAGAGCGGGATGCTGGTGATCAGCAGCCCACAGGATACAGCCAGTTATCATAGTGATTCTGAGAGCGGCGGGTTCAGTGTTTCGATCCCGATTTATGGCGCGGGCAGTTTTGGCGGGTCTGCACATGTTGCGGGCCAGACAATCAAGGATACGTATCGCTCGACGGAAAGCACGCAGTCTGGTGTGTATGCGGGGTCTGGTGGTCTGGATGTTGCTGTTTCTGGCAACACAACGCTGCGTGCTGGAGCGCTCTCCAGCACTGCGGATAAAAGCCTGAACCATTTCCACACGGGGTCACTGGATGCTGGGGATGTGTCCAACACGTCGAGGTGGAGCGGGACGAGCTTTGCTGCGGGCGGTGGCTTTACGAGTGGTGGCAGTCTGACTGATGCAGCGAAGACGATAACGGTTGCGGTTGGTCATGTTGATCATGACGAACAGAGTGTGACGCACAGTCTGATTACGGGCACTATTGATGTTGAGACTGGTAGCAGCACAGGGGCTTACAGCACGGATGCGGTTACGGCGAACGGCCATCTGGACAACAGTTTCAACGCCACGAAAGTCAATAATACCCTGCAGACCCAGGTTG
>JAEIHY010016054.1:0-37075 GCA_018904565.1 Drosophila tsacasi
CTGCATTATTATCAACTTCAATTTTGTTGTCGACGTTCGTTGTTCGCTGGGCCGGCGGAATAAAAAAAAGGAACTCCACAGTGAAAACAGGGTTGCAAAAAACGAACCTGCGCTGCATACATGATGTGCAGCAACATCAACAACAGCAACAACAAGAACACCAACAACAACGGCAACGCAAATTGCAACAATAACAACACACCGAGGGCAGGAACAAGAACAAGAGCCACAAAATTGAAATTACATGTTTTACTTATAAGTTGGTTGGCCCCGGCCACAAGGCGCAGAACGAAACAAACCCGAACCGAAGTTGGTAACGGGAGTTCGACCCCAAACAACGAGCGAGCGGGAGAGAGAGGCTCCCTCCCGGCAGCGAGAAGGTGGCTCATTAATTTGCCAAAAGCCAAAGCCAGATAAGCGTACAGCTCCCACTTGCAGTTGGCTGCCGCATGCAAAAGTAGCTGCAGTAGCACACAGCACACAGCACACCACCCCGATTCAGCCTCCCTCTCAACACTCGGCAGGCACTGTCCCTGTGCCTCGCCACAGATAAAATCCAATATGGCGCCAATTTTCTCACGTATGACATTTAATTAACACAACAATGTGTCCCAGCGAGTAAAGGGTGGCGAGTAAAGGGTCTGCGATTGAGGGGTGGCGAGTAAGCCGGAGGGTGTACAAAGGGTGGCGAATAAAAAAGGGGGGCCAAAGAGGAATCCGCTACGCACATGCTTTTGTGGGGGCGCCGTGAAGTATGCTGCGGTAAATGTTGTCATTAAAAACTGTAAATTACGACGGCCAGTTATTGTGCCATGTGGAAAATTGCTTCGCCTCTTTTATTCTCTCCACGGAGACTGGATATCGAGAGGATTGAGCGAGGGGCTTAAGAGGGATTTCGCCACTCTACACATGATAATCCGCCAGTGGACCCCAGTGACGTCACGGCTACTCGTCGCGAATACCAAGTATGGTCAGACGTTAATTTTAGACCTGTCACTTAAACTAGATCTTAACAGCTTCTAGACTTCGAAGTAGGCAGGGCACTGAGAAAATAAAGAGTGAATGGAAAAGATGATCAACTAAATATTGATATTAAAAACGAATTAAAAAATAATACAAATATAGGTAATTAAAAGTGATTGTTTTTTTAATTTTAAAAATGTATACCAAACATAATTTATAATATTATTTTCTTCACTTAATTCTTAGTTTTCTTTAGAAGTCATGCACACTTATTTCCAGTGTCGGATCAGACGCTTAACGGCCGCGCTTAACTGTAATTCCCGCCAGCAGACAAGTGCAGTTAAACAAGTTGCAGACAGCAACTAAAAGAGAGAGAGAGACAGAGGGGAGGGGCTAAGCAAAGAGAGCTGATGAGAACAGAAATTCAAGTGCAAACGGCAAATAAATCAAACGGCAAACAGAAAGCTCTGCTGTCGTCGCTGCTGCCTCAGTCAACGTAGCAGTCGGCGGCGCAGTGGCTGCAGTACAGGCATTTCGCTTAAAAGTTAATGCGAAGATCTCAAGAGCCCCCCCCTTCAAGTCGCCCTCTCCCCCTGCATCCGGCAATAAAAGCAAAAAACTGCGTCAGTGTGTCAAGTTCGTTTGCGGCACTCCAAAGAGCGCGGCAGTCACTGGAAAGAGCCACAGAGTCGATGGCTGTAAAGAGAGCGACCGAGATCGGTTCATTAACTTTATATGGCTAACTGCGATCTCTTAACGATCTCCCTCTTTCTCTTTCACTCGGGTGGGGAGTGTGAGCAGCAGTGTGAGGCAACTTTCGAAAGGTAAATGAACTTCCGGTTCGCTGGAAATTCCATTAATGCGATAAAGAAAACTTTTGGTTAAATTGCCACCGATACTCGATATGCCCCTTTCAATGTCTCTCTCTCCCTATATTTCGCTCTCTTTGGCAAATCTCTGAATTTGCGCAATTGGTTTACGTACACACACACACTCTTACACAAACACGTGAACTTTAAGTACTTTTGTCTGTCTTTCTATCCGAATCTTTGAGGTGGTGAGGAGGGGCAAGGCGGCGGCATTCCAGATACTACGCAGCACAAATAGCAGTGTATCCGCTGGGGAACCCACCAAGCTATAAGCTATAGCTTCTCATTCAGTATCGCGGCTTGGGAATAGGTCAGGAATCAGCGGGAGAGTATTCGCGATTCTTGCTCGCTTCGAACTTTTGTATCTGTATCTTTGTATCTTTCTATCTTTCGGGCAAACTACTGCGCAAATCGAATTCTCGAGAGGCGGATAAAGACTTTGCTCGGAGTTGATAACTATTTGCATAATCTGCGGGGATGAGGGGAAGAACGAGAAGCAAGGAACTTTATAATAGAATTTTTGATATTTTTTATATAGAAAAGGAATAGAATAATGAACAAAATATTATTTAAAAGTGATTATATTCAATATAAATAGGCAGAAAATAAAAAAGCATTTTTTAATAAAGTACATTTTTAATTTATTATATTTATATTATATTTTCAAGAGATTTATTTAAAAGATTGAACTAATATAATAAAAATAAGAAAGGACGTAACTTACAAAAACTTGTAAAAACTGTTTAACAAAATGTATATTTTTATTTTCTTTAAGTTTGTATAAAAAAAAAAATCTCATCTATTTTTTCAGAAGAGTGTATTATTTTTAAATAAGAAAATTGCTTAAGAATGTGCCCAATTTTAACTTATGAATTATATGATCAAATAAAGAAATAAAATTCTATACTCAAAATATTGAATTTTTGTATATTTATAATTCAAGTTATATACAATATTCTAATATATTCTCATTTATTCTCCCTTTACGCCAATCTACTTATAAATCCTCCTAATTATCTCGCTCTCTCCACATTAATTTATTTTATTTTTTTATTATTCCAAACAGCATGCAAAATATTCCTCAACTTCTATTCTTCAACTTTTATGGTTAATAATAAATAGGCACATATTCCCTAGAGTGTTAACTGGCTCCCTTTCCCCACATTGTCTGTCGGCGGTGGCTGGCTAATGGCCGCGGCATTAGAGCTCCATGGCCGAGTGGTTGTTGCAACAATGTTGCGCTAATAACTCAAACGTGCAACAACCTTGCCACAGCACCCGGTTCCCCGGGTTCCACTGCCCCGTCGATTTTACTGCCAGGCCGCCGCCGCCACTTCTCCCAGACAGATTGAGACCAATTAGTGTGGCTCAGAAATCCGCTTGCTGCAAACGGAACTGCAACGGGCGGCTAACTGTTAGGCCGCTGCTGCAACTGCGGATTCAGTCGCTCCGCCATGGAATGTTGCATGCACGCGACGCTCTCGGCGCAGCTCAGCTTGGCTCTCGCAGTTGCAGGCTCAGACGGAGTCTCAGTCCCAATCCCAGTCCCAGTTCCAGTCCCAGGCCGGGGCTCCAGCCACGCCAAGAGCCAGAGCCAGAGCCAGAGTCAGCGATCTCTGCCAGCGCCTAGACGATCGCGGCCTACTTTCTCCACATTCCACCGGCAACGGCGACGACGACGACGGCGACTTTGTTGGCCAACTTGTGCAGCCAGCGCGGCAGCAGCAGCAGAATAAGCAGCCAGCAGCTTGTGGCAGAACTGCTAGCCGGCAAAACTAGACAAACCACAAATGCCAAAGCCAAGTTCAGGCAGCCTTACAATGTTTTCTGTCAGTGATGTGATTGCAGCAAGTAAAAGAAGGGCCGGTAATTATGTAGAGGTCTGTCTTATGGAAATTATAAAATCAGCTGTTTGCTTTAAGCACTTTTTGATAAATTTATAAATACATTTATACCTAAGATATAGTTACGAGAAAAGAAGGCACAGAAAAAATACAAGAAAAGGTTTTATACCTTAACTCTATTAGGTTGCCTAGAACCTTAAGGTTATTTGTACTCTTACAATTCCATTCAATTTACACAAGCAACTTATACATTTTTTTTTTCATATTTAGAGTTTAATTTTCATATTTCTTTAAGTAACTATACCATATAGCAAATAAGAAAGAAAATTTTAGATTTTTTAGGCTTAGGAGTTACCCATTGATGCTACGGTAACAAAAAATTTGCCTGTGGATCTGCGTTAAAACCAGTTGGGTATTATAAGTATTTTTTAAAAATAGAGAAATTCATTAAGGAATTAAATATGTACACATTATACATTTTCTTATTTTTAATAGTTATATGCTTTATTTTCCGGATATTTTTCTTGGCAATGCTAACTTAATTTAAAACAAATAAAAACTATAATCGTAGTATGTAATAAAGATATACGGGTAATACCAAAAATATGTACCAAATCCAGTTGAGAATTATGGGGATTTATGTTATTTCTCTCATATAACGGAGTTCCCTGCCTGTAATTCTTTATCAGGAACATTGTGAGGACTAACTTGAAATTTATTTATAATAATATCAATAATATTATAATTATAATTTGGTGGTAATAAAAGAGAGATAACGCCTTAATTCTATACAGAAACCAGTTGGGAATTATAAGGAAATGCAAGTCAAATATTGGGTTGTTAACGAGTTCCCTGGAAGTTACTTCAGATCAGTGGCTTTAAGTTAGGGATGAAACTTAAAACAAACTCATAAACCCCTCTTATATTCCAAAGATTAAGACTTAAGCCTGGTAATCATATAACTTTTTACCAAAACAATTTGAGAATTATAAGGAAACTCAAGGCTACTATCCGGATATTGAAAAGCTCTTCACATGCCACTCCAGGTGGCTATATTGACCGTTTAGTTGGAGACTTGGTTGGGCTCCAGACTTCTGGACACGCTCCATGTAGCGTCGCTGCTAGTGCCTCTACCGCTGCTTCTGCCTCTGCTGACCATTGGGCAGAGCGCTTTTACCGTTCACAGTTTTAACGATTGCATAATCTCTGTCGCCGTTGCCGTCGTCGGCGTCAACGTCGGCTCCGTCAGCTGTTTAACGCGTTTTTTTTTTTGTGGGGTTTTATTTTATTTATTTATTTTTTGTGCTTGTTTGTTTGCGCTCGTTTGAATGAATGAATGAGTGAGTATGGGTGTGAGTATGAGTGTGAGTGTGTTCATTCAAATGCGGTGATTACCCGCTCTCTTTCCCTCGAACCGAAAGTGTGGCAATCTCATTTCGCTCGGCGATCGCTTTCCGCTGTTGTCGCTCTGCACGCGCCGCCTCGCACTTTTAGTTCATTTACCTGGACTAGCCTAACTGTTCATCCCCCCTGCCTGCCCCCCCTGAGACCAGGGATTTCTAGATCTTTTTCTCCATTTCTTTGGTTTTTTATTTCGCCTTTTTTCGTGTAGCTTTTTTGGGGTCTTAAAATAGCCGCATGATTTATGTATTTTGCGGTTGCTCCACGAGTCTCCACGAGCGAGCGTGTCTTGCATGATTACCGCAACAGCAACCGCAGCAACAACAAGACCGAACCCATTCCGACTTAGTCGTTGTCTTTCTTGAAGTTTAAGAATTAAAATTAAATTAAATTAAGTCTCCTGCGTGTTAAGGGAGACTGAAATGGAGCTAAAATGTTTAGGAATATTATTAAAGCAATAGTTCTTTGACTGCATCTAAAACTTGTAAACTTTTTTTTCTCCCTGACAATGCTAGATATACTCGCCTTTCGATGATGATCAAGAATATATATGATTTATAGGATCGCAAATGACTCCTGCACATTGTTCTGTGCTTCAGACTGATATTTTAACGCCCCGACAGGAGTATTAAAATTTAAATATTTATCCATAATTTAATAAGATAAATTGTGGGAAAATTAAGGCTTAAAAATATAATAACTAAGCTTAAAACACATTAATTTCAATTCGGAAAACTGTTCTGAGTTAGTTTTCTCAAGGCTAATAAATCTTTATACTCAATTGTACTTTATATAAAAATTAATTTTTATGCAATTTTTTTTTTACAATATTAATAATTTCAAAGCTTAAAAATTTTGAAAAAAATGTAAATTTTTGTTTTCTTCCAGACACGGCTAGATCAACTCGGCTGTCGATGCTGATCAAGAATATATATTATTTATAGGGTTGGAAATGACTCCTTCACTTTGTTGCAAGCTGTTGAATTTGAATTTCCGTCAAGGGTATACATTTTATGTTTTGAAAAATCAGGTCAATGGTGCCAAAGGTATAAACATAAAGGTTTTATACTTTGAAAGAAGCTTAAATATTTATTAACATAGATACATATACATATGTTCAAATTTTGTAAGCTAATAACTATATTTCACTGAAAATAAACCTTTATGATGATTTCCAAGGCCTCTGGTCTGCTCTCTTCGGGGGTGTCACATCCTACGGATGTTTAATAATATTTTGAGGGAATTTTTAATTGAATAAATATTTCTTTACGAATTTTAGTGAATATACATCGTTCGTAGAATTTTATAGAATTTCAGTTTGCTTGTATTGTTTAGATTTTTAAGTTTTAAGTATCATAATTTCCTATAGTTTTCTATACAATTAATATTAAAAAAAAGGCTATCTGTGAAAAAAAAAATTGTAAGTCTATTAAATAAATGAATACAAACAATCTCAACTTGTATTCAGAAAGCATCGTTATCAGTGCCTAAAGCATTTCCAAAACATTTACCAATTGTGATTACCCTAGTTCCGCTCATTAAAAATTGGAATTTCTCGGAAGTAAAATACTTGGAACAAATCTATTGCTAATTTGATAAGGGTTATACCGATCATATATAAGCTCTGATTACGATCGAGAGGAGAAACAGACAGTGAGCTGCGATCGCGTTGAAATGAAGTGTGCAGTCATAGAAATTATATTCATCGCCAGTTTGGTGATATTTTTGTTACAACAAGCTACGGCCCAATTCCTTGAGCTGGAATGCGGGGCTCTAAGCATTTCAAAGAGAGTTGTAAATGGCACGGATGCGGAGAAAGGATTATATCCCTGGATGGCCTACATACACAAGGGAGAACACATATTCTGTGGCGGAACTCTGATCAATCACTGTGAGTTGGTTTCATTTTTTATAAAGTGCTGAAGAAATATTAAATAAATTAAATTTTTACAGGGTTTGTCCTGACAGCGGCGCATTGCATTACTAAGACAAAGGGACGGTAAGTGGGCTTTAAAGAAACAAGGCCAAGGTAATACTATAAATACTATAAATTCTCCAACCTGCAGTACAGTGAGCCTGGGCGTGTACGACACCACAGATCTGGACGAATCCAGGCTTTACCAGGTGGACAGATTCTTCAAGCACTGGAGTTATGTTCGCTCTGGCAAAGGCAGCGACATAGGCTTGGTGAAGCTGGCCAGGAAGGTGGAGTTCTCAGGTAGGTTCTTGGCCAATAACAGAGTATCCTTAACTGAGTTCACCGTCATCTTTCCAGCCCACATCAGACCCATTTGCATCGAAACAGACTCGAAACTAAAGGTGACAAGATTTTCCTGGTTCTTGGCCATTGGCTGGGGCAGAACCGCACCAGATGGCAAAGGAAGTACTGTTCTCCAGACCAAGGTCATCGAGAGGAGGGACAAGAGCGAGTGCGGCTGCCTTGACTCACAGATATGCACGGTGGCCGAGAGCGGAACCATTTGCAAAGGAGACTCCGGCGGACCAGTGGTTCGGGAGATTATGTTCCAGGAAAAGAGTCGCTACGTCCAGCTGGGGGTGTCCAGCCATGGCAAGGATCATTGCCGAGCTCATGGTGTCTTCACGGATGTCCTGAGTCACACCATGTGGATCAAGTTCGTTGTGGGCTTGCACACACCAAATGATGGGTAGAATAATTTATTGGGTTATCTACGTTTTATTTATGGTATTATCAATATTTGTATTCCGTTATTAAATTATTTATTTAATGTTTTAAATAGTTTATAGTTCATTGTTATATTAAAAATATAAAAGAATAACATTACAACTACAGTTTCTTAGAGGAAATATTAAGTGAAATTCAAGTAAAAATTAATTTATTTAAAATTTTACTTATATTTAATTATATTTGATTATACATATTTTTGTATTATCTTTGATTCCATGAAAATAATTCTTCCATGTCTTACAATCGTCTTAACATATTTAATGTTTTCTTTAGAAAACTGATAAGCTTGGGTGCGATTATAAAGTCGAGGCTTACGAGTAATTCAGAATCAGAGAGTCCGCAGTTCTTGACGCGAAATGAAGAGCTTATTATTTGTCGTGGGAATCGCCCTGACAGCCTGCCAAATCGAGGCTCATCTGCTGGAACCGGACTGTGGAATCCCGACAGCTAACTGGATCCAGCCCAAGATTATCAATGGCACGACTGCAGAGATAGGATCTAGTCCTTGGATGGCCTACCTGCACACGGCTACGCATTTCCAATGTGCCGGATCTCTGGTGAATCATTGTATGTATTTTTGTTGAGTTATATTATATAAATTTATTTATTATAATATAATTGAATATTTATTTATTTCTTACATTTACTATATAAGCGATTTAGTGAGTTTGCTATCTTTTTTCAGGGTTTGTCTTGACAGCGGCGCATTGCCTGCACGAGGGCGAAACACTGTAAGAACAGCACAAAGAATATTAATAAGTAACTAAAATAATAACGATATGATATCCTTTTACAGAATTGCGCGCCTGGGCGAGTATGACCGGAAGTCCAAGACGCAGGACTGTGCGAACGATCGCTGTCAGGGTCCTGCCGAGGAGTACGAGATAGCCAGGGGTTTTAGAAGCCGCCGATACAGCAAGGACGATCAGTCCAATGACATAGCCATGTTCAAGTTGGCCAGGAGGGTGGAATACAAGCGTAAGTATACATTTTGTTAGGGAAGTATCCTTATCACTTGAATTCTTTTAATATTAATACCCTTCTTCCAGCCCACATTCGACCCATTTGTATTTTTATGGATCCGCGGATGAAGGCGGAAATTGATAAGCTCACCTGGTTCACAGCCACCGGATGGGGCAGGGACACACCGCATGGCAAGACGACCCGAATCCTTCAGACCTTGGCTATTAGGCGGCAGGGCCACCAAGAGTGCGCCCAGATGTTCGGCCGGCCAGTGGGCCCCAACCAGATCTGTGCGGGCAATGAGTTCAGCAATCTCTGCAATGGCGACTCCGGCGGTCCCGTGGGCCGAATGCTGCTCTATAAGGGTCAGCGTCGTTTCTTCCAGCTGGGCATTAACAGCTACACGAACTCACAGTGCCGGCTGCTCAGCGTCCTAACGGATGTGGTGAGCCACCAGGATTGGATCCAAAGGGTGTTGGACTTCGACAACCGAGTGCAGCTACGCAGTTTGGGGCCGGCGATGGAGACAGACGAAATGCCTACCTTTGTGAATCCATTGTAATTTATTAAAACGTAAAAGAAATTCAAAATTATCAAAAAATTGCATTAAATAGAAATACAAGAACATAAATATGTAAGTATTTTAATCAAAAGCAAAGAAAAAAGAAAACACATCGATCAAATCATATTTTCTCAAACGGATCTATTAAATTAGCCTTGAAAGTTAGGAAATGTAATATTAAATGTTTAACTTAGTTTGCATTTTAATATTAGTCAGAAGCACAGAACAATGTGCAGGAGTTATATCCGATCGTATAAATGATCAAAGGAAAATAAATCTCAATGTTTCCGATAAGCAATAAAACCATAAAAATATTGCTAATAAATAACAACTGTTTAAATATCGATATTTTCGATAAATTGTACGCCAAAAAATGTCGCTAATCCTACTGATTTCCTAGCTCAATATAATTTAACATATTGACTCTTGACATCAGGAAATTGTATTTAATTTAAATAATTTAACTTTCATTGTATTCTCAGTTATTTCAGTTATACGTCAAATATATCGTTATACATACTATATACCTATCGATTTCCAAGATCCATCATTATGTTTTAAAATTCTATAATTTAATTTGGTTCACTTTACTTAACTTCCATCGATTCGAAACCCCATTTAACAGAAAAGAACTTCGATAAATGTTGACTTTTGCTGTGACAGCGCCAAGGGTTTGTCTGCTGCCGATAAGTGACGGTCAATAAATGTAAAATTAAATACGACAAACAAATTGATTTATTAATTGGCCAACTTGACAACTTGTCCTGTCCAATGCACTTCGTTTTCTTGGCCTCCTTGAAATTTCGGGTCTTCGGGGACCGATGTCTGGCTCAAGATGCTGCAAACCGGAATCTTTGCCGGAGACTCAAATTAATTTCGATTTGTTGCAGCTTGTTGCAAGTTGATCCTTGTGGAATTTTCCCAGCCAGATGGACAGACGGCCGGCAAAGCTTTTCCTAATTGTTATTGCGTAGTCTTGGTCGTAGTTTCGGTGTCAGTGACTTCCTGCCTTGTTGAGCTGCCAATTCCCGGAGGCCAATTTGTTTATTGGCTTTGCGAGTGCCTAGTTCGGAGCTCTCAGAGCAGGCTTCTAGTTCCCGCCTGCGAATTGGTGTTAAAATTTAAAGCGGATTTGCATTTGTAAGCAGCACTCGCCCATGCGATTTTGCTCCTTTAATTGGCCTTAATAATCCCCATTGGCCATAAATAAAAGGCAGCCACATGAGTTACGAGTGCAAGTTGCACATTTTTAATGCGTTTCGTTTCGTCGTCGGGCACTCTTGATAATTAGCGAGCAGAGCTACCCGGCTCTCCAGCTTGCCAGCTCTCCGGGTGTCCAGCTCTCCGGCTCTCCAGCTTTCTGACTGCGATCCGTGCACAATTTATGGCACTGGCCGGGGACATTGCTCAGGCGACTTGTCACAAATTGAATCCGGATGGGGAATGCAAACGGGGCGCCATTTGCTGTCCGGGGTCATCCATAATGCAGAGCGTGGCAGCACCTCCAAGCTGCCGGGGATGGTATGCTACGGGTATCCTTCAAGTGGCGTCCAATTGACAGGACCGTGTCTCCTGTCAGGACCCAGTTGTGCCTGCCCCCCCCTGAGTCGTTTTGGCCATTCATCCTCTTACCTGGGTACGAAATTCATTGAATTTCAAATGCGACTCAGTTCGATTGCGGACTGTTTGCTTGCTGTGTTCGTCCCTCTTCTTTCTGCTGCCTTCAGAAGCTCAATTGGCCAGTTCCGAAGTTGGCCACTTCAATTTGCATTCGTCCATTCATGATTCATTCAGAGCGCGCAGCGGCCAAGGAGGTTGCCGCCGGTTGCTCCTTGCCAGGAACTATTAATTATTTTTGCTCCATTTTCGTTGTTTTCCGACAACACCTGCTGGCGGGGATCGGATGAAGAAGGGGATTCGGTTGAGGTTGTGGTTGAGGTTGCAGGACTCCCACTACCACTACCAAGTCCTTGTCCACTACCAAGTCCCTTGCCCACGTCCCTTGTCCCTTGACAGTTGTTACGCACACGCAGCGTTGATAATTGTTACGCATACGCCCTGGCGGCCAGCTGATGATGATGAGTTACGAGTTGGTTGTATTCCCTTGCCTGTCTGCTCCTTCCTCTTAATGTCTCCCTAATCAGAATCGGAGACATTTGTCATCATCTTGAGAGCCCGCCCTGGCGGTAAGCAGAAAATATATGCCTGGGAAATGTGAAATATTGTCTCATCATTTTTCATAGGTGTCCCCGTGTGCCTCAATAATTTAAGCCCACACAGCAGCAGTCACTTGTTAACAATTAAAGTCAAGAGCTGTAACCTTTTGCCGGCGACACGAGCGAACAAGGAAAATTCCGGGGAAAAACCAAGACACAGAGAGGGAGAAAGAGAGAGAAGGAGAGAGAGCACAATAAATAAAAGATGCAAAGCAAGGAAATAAGAAACTATGGTGGAAGGTTGCTCCTTCGGTGGCTCCTTGTATTATTATGAGCGATGATGATGTTGCTGCGCCTTCACCAACGTCCTGCGTCCTTCATCCTTCGTCCTGCTTCCTACCACCCCTTTGGAGACCTCCGCGCTGCATTCTCCCGTTGACAGCGCAAAGTTGAATTGTTTATTTGACTTTTAGTTGTTTTCTTGCCGTTGAAATGCGAGCTGCACCGCCTTCCATCCATGGCCGGGAAATCTGAGAGGGAGAACTGAGGAGGAGCTGTGGCAAGTTTCTGCCCTTTGGCTTCAAAGAGTTGTGCGAGAGTCGTGTGAGAAAAGGCGAGGGGGGCGAGAAGTGAGAGAACTTTCCGTTCTTCGTCGCTTGTTGCTGCCGCTGTTTTCTGCTAGGATCCTTCGTGGCCCCGCCCCGCCCCGCTCGGGCCCCCTCAGGCAGTCAAACAAGTTAAGTACACAATATGCAAAGCATCCTTCGCCCCCCCACCGACGCCTCTCGTTTCCATCCATTTTGGCCACAGGACATGGCCGCAGTGCAGAGCAAACTGTTGCTGCTGCCGGCAATCAAATGAGTCCTTCGCTCTTCTTCCTTTTTCAATGTGGTCTGTGGAACAGAGAGAGAAATGTCATCGGAACTTAATTATGATGATATTTAATGTGCATTACTTATTTATGCAATAAATACGCATTTTTCCGGAAGGATTATTAATATATAACACTAAAAATCCAGAGATTTCAGAGTTATCTTAAGATTTCCTTCCCCTGAAGTCTGGTTTTTCTTAACTGAATTCTTCCAGTGCCCCAACTGTCGATGTTTGAGGATGATTCCAAAATTGTTGCTCAAATCAGTCTGGAGCTTCCCAAGGATTGCATATATGCCTTTCAATTTCGAGCCTTTGTGGCCGGGGCCACCAAATGTTGCCAGAGATGCAAATTAGTAGCTATAGTCCTTCGACAACAAAGCCTCATATATTGCTTTTGAGGGCTTTCCCTGGTAACCCAAGCCCCCCAGTTACCTCCTCACCCTCCTCCCCCTTCTCGGGCTCACACTAATTGATTTGCATATAAGCAAAAATTTTTTTAATTACCAAAAACCCAAGCGAAGTTCTCCGTGGCAGAAAACATTCAGCCGCTGTTTACCCAACCTCATGTGAGTGGACGGTAGGAGCAGAAGCAGGAGCAGTAGTGGGAGAAGGGCCTGGACCTGGTATAAGCCCGGCCTGAATGGCACTTGAAACTTTAGACAGTGGCATATTTCCATTGCATAAATCTGGGCAACAACGCGCAGCGATGGCAAACACAGAATGGCGACCACTAAACGCGCGCTAAATGCGGTTTAGCTTTTGGAAACTGTATGAAATGTGGTCACCGGCAGCGGGGGAGCCGAGGAATCCATGCATCGTGTGGGTGTGACAGGAGGAGGAGGAGGAGGGTGTTTTTGGCTACCAAACTCGGTTGGACAGGTGCTGCCACGTGTTTAGTTTGCTGCGCAACTGGTCAGGAAGGGAGCCCAGCTGGAGAGGATGAGGATGAGGTAAGGGTGAGGGAATGAAAAAGAGTCTGGGGATACCGCTGAGGTGGCAGCACAGATATGTTAGAAGAGCCTGCTGGCTCTGGATGTTATATATCCCAACTCTTTTCGGTTTCCTAAACTGGTACGTGGGCGGAATGGGTAACACAGGTTTGAGCAGGGGGATATAAGGTTCACATTTAAGGAAACTTTGGATATATGCTTATGCAATTAAGATTTTTGCTAAAAATTACTATATATAAAATGTAAGTTAATTAAAATGATAATGAAAATAAGTTCAGATATTAAAAAGAGGGAAAGATAGAATTAACTTCAGCAGATATTATAAGGTTGCTTTGAAGGTATCTTTTATCTTTGTTTAACTTTAATCTTTTAAAAACTTCTACCATTATTAAAATTGTATTAAAAACAATTACAAAATGTATCTGTTCTTGATTTTATATAATTATATCAAGTCTTGATTATATGCCAGATCAATTACAGGAAACCAAGTGCAGCAGGTTGTTTGATTAGCATTTCTTTCGTTTTTATCCACCAAAGTTAGTCAGCAAACTCACAGAATCCCAACTAGGGCATTTCTAGCGCACTTCTTCCTATAAAATATATGAAATATATCTTTAAATAATAATTTTCCTTTGCCAGAGCATTTCCTTATTCGTTGCAACTCTTGTGGTAAACAGTTTTTCCCTTTTACCCTTCCTGTGCTGGATGTTATTTTTTTGTTTTTAGATTGTTATTTTTGTTTTGCGCGTGCGACGCAGCATATGAAAACACGTGTAGGACCAAAAGTATGCCGCCTGCTGCCGTTGTGGGGGCGTGGTCGTAATGGGGAGGCATTGCAAAAGGGATGAATGGGAGCCCGAGGAGTGGAAGGTAGCCAATGGAGGTGGCAGCCACGTCTGCGGCAAACCGTGCAAACAACGGTTTAAGATGATTAAGTGCTTTCGCAGCCGCAGTTGTGTGGGCAGCGTTCTTGGTTCTCAGCTTTCGAGGCTCTCAGGGCTCGTTTTTCGAGGTTTCGGATTTGGATTTGGATATAAGGAGGCTCCGTCCGTCCTCCTGCCCACCGCATCGATGGCCAGGCAAAGTTTCATTTTCTAAAAAACCGCCCAGCGCAACAAAAATCTGGCATTTTTCGTTCGCTTGGAAGAAATTTAATTTCCATATGTTTCGGGTCGGCGGGAGGTGTGTGTGTGTGAGTGTGTGGTGTCATGTGGCAGCTGCTGCTGCAGGTTTCTGCTGATGTGCAGGTTTTAAAGTAACCCCGTCCAGTCCATGCCACTACCATCTATCGTTATCCCTTGGCTCCTCGTTTTGTTTGCCATTTCTGCTGACTCCTCTCGTTGTCCGCTGATTTGTTTATATTTGCTTTGCATCTTGCGCACAGCTAGGGGAGTGTGTCAAGTGCCGAGAGCTTGTCTGTTAACCCATTTGAGATGTCCTGACAACCCCGGCCAGGACAGCTATTCCTGTGTGTGTGCGTGTGTGTCAAAAAGATTAAGTATACGTCAAGCGGTACGCGGCATTGGCTTTTCCAATTAGCCGCCTGCCTGCAAAAATCCACTTGGAATTAGCCAAAAGAGTTGCGTATCGCACTGCCACACTTCATTTAATTTGGCAGCTTAAAAGTTTTCAGTCAGCTGCCACCTTGAGCTAATTGAGAGTTCCCAAGACTGGCAACAGCCAAGAGCCAACATCCAACTGCCATCGGCAGGGGAAAGTTTTCACCAGCTTGACTTTGGCTAAGTTCAAGCTGGTTAAATCGAATCAATTAGGCGGATTTGAGGCGGCTTCAAGCATCGAATTTATAGCACTTAACTGGGGTTTAAGGTGAACTTTTCAAGCTGGGAAACAACTTGAGTTATCTTGGAAAATTTGTTAAGATTTGGCATGAATAAGCAAGGGTTTCC
Organism: Drosophila tsacasi; assembly: GCA_018904565.1. NCBI lineage: Eukaryota > Metazoa > Arthropoda > Insecta > Diptera > Drosophilidae > Drosophila > Drosophila tsacasi. The sequence continues at coordinate 15,196 of JAEIHY010016054.1, forward strand.
TATTGATTTGAAGGGTTTAAGGTTTTATTAAAGGAGAAATATTTGTTAGAAAAATACTGAAAGTAAAGAAAAGAGAATTCTATTAAATTTAATTGGAGTTTAAGAAGGCTTTGAGAGGCTTTTATTATTAAATAAAGATAAAAAGAAGACCATATTTACCTTAATAATAAAATTATGAAAATAATTAAAAAGGCATATGTTTCACCTTGTCAGCTCCTGATTCTGTTATCTATAGCTCATCATTTTCTTCTACCAAATCAAGCCAAAAGCCCTCATATGCACAAGCCTTTCCTTCGACAACTTTAAGCCTCCTTCCTGAAAATGTATCACTTTCCCGTAGGATAGAGAGTAGTTTTCCAGGCTGAGCCACTCGTCCTTACAGGTTGAGCTATGTATGTGGCTGTAAGCTCTCGCCAATCTCGCAATTGTGGCTGAAATTTTTGCATAATTCAGGGGGGCTCCTCCTCGATTGACTTGACATGTCAATCAGGCCCTATATTGTCTGGTGAATAGCTCTAGGCACTGGCCACTCGGCACTCCGGTGTGTGCTCGGGCACTCGACACTCGACACTCGGCACTCACAGTTCGACAGATGGATTTTTGGTTGGCTGTCAGTTTGACAGGACATTTCATCATCGGGACGAAGCGAGTGTAGTTTTGGGGGGTCCACAGAGAGGCTGACAATGAGTGCGTCCATCTGACCGGCCATGGGTTGTGTTGTGTTGTGTTTTGTGTGTAGTGTGTAGTGTGCACTTTATGCAAATGCGACTATTAATGCGACTGACCTCTGCTCTGACCCCCCTCAGCTCCGCAGCTACTTGCGAGCGACCCCTTAGGGCGGAGTGTGTTTGCATATCTGGCGCGCAATTAGCTTAATTTGTGCCAGGACACCCCCCCAGTGCCCATTTCCGATCAAAGTTAATCCTTTTCAATATTACTGAGAGGGCAGCAAAGTGTGTGCACAATGATTTTTCACGCTGTCCAGCCGTCCTGCCTATCTGCCTGCATGATATTATAAAATTTTCATATTTATTTAGATGCATTTGAATATTTTGCGCATATATATTCCTATATATATATATATTTATTCCTTTTTTTCTGCTGCCTTCATTCAGCTGTTTTGGGGCCCATCTAATGGCCATTTCGGTATGCAGTCCGCTTTAATGCAGGCTTTTAGTTTGAATTGCAATTGCAATTGCCCTGGGATCGCTGATTAGCATCGTTTTAATGTTTAATTAAAGCTCTCGTGGCTACTGCCATAATTTGCCACTTTTCCGCTTTTCTCCTTTCCGTATTTCTTTTTTTTCGAAGCTCCATTTATGCGAAATTATTTGTATAAAAACGCCTGGTCGCCTCTCTCCACTGCCGCATTATGGATTGTTTATGGCGGAACGCAGAAAATTTGTAAATAATTTATTTGTGTCCATCGCTAATTGCTGCCAACTTCTTGTTACTGGCCAGCAGCTATTTTTGGCAGCGGCCAGCAGGACATTGGAATTTTTCGGGTTTAATTACAAGGCGCAAATTTTATGCGAATTTATTTAGCCGGGATAAAAATATTTGTAAAACAAACTGCGACGGCCATAAAATAAACACTCACAATAGCACACACACATATATATATATATATATATATATAGCCGCAAAAAAAGAATGTGAAAAACATGGATAGTAGCAGACGAAACAAACACACTGCACGAAAAAGGACATGGATCGCAGGGATTGGTTAGCTGGACCCACAAAAACCCACACAAAAGCCATCTAAAACCGGAACTCAATTTAGCGACAAAATGCCTAAAATGCAGTTTGAAACTTTGCGGAGAGAGCTGCGGGGGTGCAATGCAAAAATCCGACACAGTAATAGGACAGTGGACACTGGGACATAAATGATAGTATAGATTATATGGGTATTTATTGTATTATAATAGTAAAAAGTTACATAAAAGTTAAATAAAAGTAAAATAAGCTCAAAAAAACCTGTTAAAGTCATTAAAGAACTTATTATATTATTATTTGAATCAAAATCCATTTGGGGTAATTGGAGAGTTTTTATTTTTTGTATATTTTAAATATATATTTGTTCTTAATATAATTAAGAGGCTACCTCTTAAAATGACTTAGTTTTCTGTCTAATATTTTATTTATAATTTTATTTGACTATTACTCAACCTTTTCTACCTTATCTCTTTTATATTTTTCTTTAAATATATGTTCCTTTATTCAAGGGCTTTAAATTCTTTTTAATTATATAATTTAGTATTTAATTCAATTATTTAACCTAACAATGGCCTTCATCATCTCCTTCGCCCTGTCTATTTTATAATTCATATATATTTATTTTGCCTCAAAAGGGTTTAAATTTCTATCTAATCATATTATTTAGTCTTTAATTTGATTATGAAACTTAAAAACTGTCCCACCTTCACCTTGTATACTTTAAATTTTATATTTCGTTTAATTTCCAGAAAGACAACCCCTTGAAAGGGTTTTAATATCCTGTTAATTATATTATGTGGCATTTAATTAAATTATTATACTTTACTGTTAGCCAGCCTTTTAGCCACTCACCTCTGTGGCAGATATTGGGCTGCATATTTTTGGCCATATCGAAAATTTTGCCAATTTTGCATATGAAAATTGTACGCGGTTAATAGGCGACATGTGTGCAGAATGTCCTCCGAGGACGGGCAAGTGTCCCCACACATGCAAATCTGGACATTTACATGGACATGCCACATCCACACACCCACACACATATCTATATATGTATATTCATATGGCAATAAGTATTTAGGTGCGTTGGGGAAAATTTAATAATATTTCTGCAGTTTGGGAAATTGTTTGATAATTTAATTGCTGTCGTCTCGCGTGTGGCCAGTCCGGCAGTTGAATGGCATTAAAGCGGGAATGCAAATTGGCAGGCCAGTGCAGTGCGGAGGGCCCTCGTCCTAATCAGGCGTCAGCTGGAGGATCCTGGAGGTCTAATTAGATCCCACACACAATGGTTGTAGTAGAGGAGATGCCACTCGGACTTGAACCACTCTCAGTCGCCGTCATCCTCGCTGAAGATGTGCTAATAATCATTTTAATGAAACGCTGCAGATGCTTAGCATAAAAGTCCAGCTGATGGCAGAGGTCCTTCTGCATCCATCCTGGGCAATCTGGAGAAGAGGAGCGGGTCAGCTGGGGATTTCCCCTTAGTTGCGGACTCTTGGGCCCTCCTCCAAGCTGCTTAAGCGCTAAACAAGATGAATCTAATAACGAGCGCGCGCTCCATCCTGCGACGCAGCATCCTTCGTTGGCCTTCTGGGCGCCGCTTCCGCGTTCGTTCCCCAGCGTTCCCGTGTCCGTCAGCTGGCCACCGCTCTCCGGCTTGACTTGACCTGCCCCAAAAAAGTCACCGAGCCGAAGTCCTGTCCTGTCCCTCTCTTAAGTCTTGCGCTCTTCGGCGAATACGAAACTCTTTCCTGGCTTTCCTGGCCAGGCTGAAATCCACCCCGTGCTCAGCCGATTGCCGAGCGGATGCACTGCAAAATGCCGGCTAAATTCGAGGCTTCCGCGGCTCTAACCCCCTTTCAGCTTAAGGGCCCCGGCACCCCTTTTGCGACTCCAGTCTTGTATTGTAATCTATACCCGAGCGGCTTACAACTGGCCATACTTTGGTGGGGGTCGCACTTCAGTTCCTTTCTAGCTTGTAAATCGCATTTCTGCTGCCACTTTTAGTGATCCTTGAGCTGGAGTTGGTAGGAAATAGGAGATAGATTGGGATAACTGAGATAGAGGAGTTGTGGAGTCAAGGTTTAGTTAATCCTGTTGTTTGTTTATAGCCTTGAAGTAAGATAAGTATTTTAGGTATTATTAAAAAGGTACCTACTTCCTACTTTAAAACTGTCTCTACCTACTTACATTCCTACTTTAGTACTATCTTTATCTACTCAGATTCCTATTACAATCCCTATCTAATAATAATCCTAGTGTACTAATGTCCTTATATATCAAGCATTTTCTTCATTTGTTTTTATTTTTTTAGCCTCTATGTCTTGTATCTTAGTTTATGCTGTATATAACTCTTTTATCTAGGTATGGTCCTTTAATATCAACTTTGAATAATTTACTATACAAAAATTCCCATACATTGTAATCCTTTCTTAAAAATTCCTTTGCTATTCAACACATTTATCCATATTTTCCCTTCTTCCCACCTTCTTCTAAAAATACCCCCATTTACATACCACTTTCTTCTTAACTCAATTTTCCAGTAATACTTCAGAAGCTTTATCTTCGGGTTTTCCATTTTCCTGGTACTTTGGTATTACCCAAAAGGTAGCCACAAAGTGTAGATGAAAAAAAAGAACCCACGATATAGGAAAACTTCGTTGGCGCCGCCAGCCGTTCGTTTTTTCTGTTTTGCGCTCGGTTCTCGGTTCGGTGGAGCTCGGCTTTGGGGTTCGGCTTCGGCTCCCTCAATCGGCTGCTAAGGGAATTTATTCCTTTATGGGAAACGAAGCGCGAGACAGACAGTCAACGGCGCTGCCGGCGTCGCTGCTGCCGTGGGCAGTGCTGCTGCCGACTTGTTGCGACGCCAGACGTCAAGTGCGCATCTAACGGCATCGCGGAAAGAGAGAGGGAAAGAGCGAGAGAGCGACAGAGAGAGAGAGAGAGGGCGAGTGAGCGAGCAAGAGGCTGGCCTGGCCTGGCGCCTCGTGCAAAGTTTACTATGCCAATGCACTCGTTGTCTGGCCCGACCAGCCAGTCAGCCCACCCACCCACTCTCCGCCCCCCGACCCGTTGCACTGCAGTAAGCGCGTCGGCAGAGCAGTTAGTCTCTCTGTCGCACCGCTGCCAGCGTCGACGCCGGCTGCGGAGTTGCAGCAGAGCGCTCACAGCAGTTCTCGTTGGGCCAGTCCCCGAAAAGTTGGCATTCAGTCGCCACGCGACGTCCGCCAGCTAAAGTCTCCAGCCAGCGGCGGCGGCGGCGGTCCCAGTGGCCAAGTCCAGACCAGCCAGACTCCGACTCAGAACTTCCACACTTGGAGTTCCCCGAAAAAGTGCAGCAGGCGCCAGTCGAGCCTAGACTCTCCAGCGAGACAGTCGCAGGTGTCTCGCCATAAATTCCCACGAATTCCTAAAAACGCAATAAACGAGGAAAAACTCAACACAAGAAAAAGTAATAAGCAAACCAAAACAGTATCAAAAATCAAGTGATGATCTGCCAGAGGAATTTGAAACCGATACAAAAAAAAAAAAATAAACCCTAACATTTGCTGTGTCTGTGTGTTCCTGAATAATTCTGAATAACTCGCGTGCAACCCGACACTCCCTCCAGCGGGCCTTCGCATATCAATAACAATTCCCATTAAATGCGTCGCGCCAACGACATAAACTCCCAGTAATCCAGTAACTGAGTAAACCAAAACATGCAGAAGTCGAGTCGGGAAATGGAATGGAATGGAAACCCCTTAATGACAGCCAGAAAATAACAGGTGAGTGTGACTGGGGGGATGGGGAAGCGTTCATTAAGGGACATCTATTATAATCAAGTGACAAGTGGCGAGGCGCTCGTAAAAATGATAAGGCAGGCGGAACTGGCGGAAGTGATTGTGGTCCAGGGAGAATTATCAAGTATACGCAGGGTATGGCAGGATGGAACAATTTTTTAGAGGAAAAGTAAGGCATTGTTTCTAAGAAAAAAGAAATCAGCTTTGTAGAGCTTAGCTTATAATGGGTTTTTGTTAAAAGAATGTAACTCATAGAACCTGTAAGCCATAATCAACTATTTATCAAGTATACGCCCGGTAAAACCAAAGGGAAAATATATGAGAAACGTTACATTCCACATTACCCCTAGAAAATTAAATAGTATCAATAACCCGACTAAATCAAGTTTGGGCCACAAATTAAGACCTAATTTCAAGCTAAATAGAGCTTTAAATCACCCAAAAATACCTCTTAAGCCAAATAATAAGTATCCCTTAAATCTGTAACAAGTTGGGAAAGCATTAAAATGTAAAATAAATGTCCAATGATTGAAAATGGGAGGTCTATCAAAGGCAAACATTCCTTGGATAAATAAACCCCAAGGACAGACAATAAAAGAGTGCTCAAATAACAGTTCAAGAGCAATATAAATGTGGCTACCTTCCGGCTAAGACCGTTCGGCAACCCTTTCTCGATTATCCTTCGGCGCTGTTACTTTCTCAATGCAATAAACGAGTCATCAATCTAACCGAAGCGATTCATCAGCACATTCGCCACGCTTTTCCGCTTTCCTTGCCGTTCCTTTTGGCCATGCAAATTCCTGGTCATACCTATGGAGTGTTTCCATTCTCAACCCCTTGCCTTTTCCGTTCCCTTACCCGTTTCCCGTTTCCCTACCCATTCCCGTTCCCATTCCCTTACCCATTCCTCTACCCATTCCCGTTCCCATTCCCTTTCTCCCGAAAATGGGTTGATGGTCAATAACACTGCCAATCGCGTTCTGCCTAATCATGCGTCTCAGCCGCTTTGAGCCCGCTTTTCGGGTCTTGTTTACGGCTCACGATAAATGATGTTAAATAGTCCGTGGCCCGAAATGAATTTGCAGTATTTTTGCGCGAAGGCCGCAAAACTAATTTCGCTCCGTTCACACGTGAATAGCTATATCTTATCTCCTTTTCGCTCTCTCCGGCTGAACTCTCTTATCAGTCGGCCGAAAAAGTGACAATTTAATTTGGCGGCCGCAGCAAATTAGCTCTAATTATTACGCGGGGGGAAGACACCGGGCCAAAGTCCCGGGTTCCAGCAGATAACACGGGATTGGGGGCGTTAACTTCAACTTCTGAGGCTCTAAGCCGCTACAGCTTCTCGCTCGGCTCTTTGCCCACGGGCGGTTCTCACATTTGTTATGGCCCAAAAGCGGACGAACACGGCAAAAAAAAAAGAGTAGGTATATGAAAAAAATCATAAAAAAGAAAAGTGGCCGCAAAGAGTGCTTAAAGAATGGATTTGCTGGCAGCAGCAGCAGCAGCAAGGGGACCGGGCAGCGGGGTGGACAGGTGGAACTAGCCCAAAAGAAAAGAATTTCTACTTATAACGAGTTTTTATTACAAACGCGCGAAAGCAGCGCCGAAAATGTATTAAAAAAAAGACGAAGGAAAATAAGTTAAAAAGGGGAAAAGAGCTGGGGAAAAAATAAAACACGAGATGGTCAGCCAATTTTGGCAAAGCCGAAGTTTTTGTGCCCTAAGAAATTAAAAAGTTGCTTTATTATATAAACTTTGTAAGCAAGGGATTATATTTTTTCAGGTTCAGTTTTTAACTGACGCTTATTACTTCATTTTGTGTGTTTTTTATGCATAACATAACTTTCTTTGGTCCTTTAATGTTTGAGTATTATTTTAACAATTAAATTATTACCATTCCTATGATTTCTTATACAGAACTGCTCATTTTATGCATTTTATATTTTTTAAATTGATTAAATAAGTATTAATATTTATTATTGAAACTATTTTGAGAATAAAATCACATAATATTCACCTAATACCAACTCTTCTGGCATTTAATTCTGTAAAAAAGCTAAGATCTTCTCTGTGACAAATACAGTCGAAATCTCTCAGATTTTTCAACTGCCTTAATGCCGATGAAAAATAAGTGTATTAATCATAAAGCCCCTTGAAAGAGTATGACAAAAAGACACAAATATAAAAAAATAAAAAAAAAAGAGTAGGAGAAAAAGGTAGTAAAAATGGGCAAAGCGAGCGAGGCTAACTGAATTCCTTGAGAGCGGAGCGGGGAAAGAGCCCAAAAGGGGGTCTATGGGCGATGGGCGGTGGGCGGAAGGGTTGCACATAAAAAGTAACAGCATTTTTGCTGCTAGACGATGACAGAGAGAGGGGCAGTGCGCTAGCGAGAGAGGGCGACAGATGAAGACCAAGACTGCGAAGGCATGAAGCAACATTATTCAAAAGAAAGCCAAGTTAAGGCATGCCGAGCGCACACACTCACACGCACATGTAGCGAAAAATAAAGAGACAGATACATGGCAGCATAATGCAGCAGCAGCAGCAGCAACAGCAGCAGTAGCAGAGCGGCGGCTGCGGCGGCGGCAGCGTGAGAGAAAGGGGGAGATCGCTCGGCGGCTGCGACGCTGGCCTAGGCAGCGCCGCCAGCTGCGACGCCGGGCCAACAACAATCGCATTGCCGACATTCTTTCATTCGTACAACGACCTCGACTTTGATTTGCAGTTTTTGGCCACCAAAGAGCGTCGCTTCGGGCCGAAAGAGAGCTTGCGCCCGAAGAGCGCCGACCGAGGCCGCCACAACGGCCTCTAGACGACCTACACGACGCCTGAGCAATGGCGACGTCGCTGGCAATGGCGAAGAGAAAGCTCTGCCGGAACTTCGTATTCCAGACTTCGGCTCTCTTCGGCTCCGCAGCCGTTTCGGCAGTAGCTTTGCTCGCTCGCTGGCCGGCCAACTCCATTCATTCGTGCTTCGCGTCTCGCTTCTGCCGGTTGCTTGGCTTTCTCCTCTCTTCGAGCAGTAGTTCTCCGTTCTCATCTCTGGCACCTCTCTCTGTAGACACACCAACACACGCAGCCACACTTACTATTCAGTGCAAATGTTAAACAAAGACAAAGCAGTAACACAACGCGAAAAAATAAGTGCAAAAATCGGACAAAAATCAGCAAAAATACAATATATACAGTCCAAAGTGAACAATCAGCCGAAAATCAGTCTGCAACAAGACAATGCGTCACAACGCCTCAGTCGCTCAATCGTTCAATCTGGCAACAAGAGCTATCGCCAGTCACTCGAATTTGCAAATCGCATTCACATTCGCATTCCCATTCGCAGAATTGCAATTACAAAGTGCGAGTGCCAGACATCACACCCAGACAACACCGAATACTTAGCCAGAAAAGGCAATATAGAAGCCAGATTCAGATCCGAGAAATCGTAATTTAAGCCAAGACGCTTTGAAACTAAGCCGGAGCTGTGAGGTTTCTGAAACAAGTTCTAGAAATTAATAGAAAGCTCGAAGGAAAACCTACCAATAGCTTGTTTTAGGATAATGTGAGATATAGTTAAACTCAAAGCAGTTTTAATTGAATTAGTTTTAAAATTGGGTGAAAATCCTTTCAATATATCCCAACAAGTGAATAGGAAAACATAGTTATTGAAATACATTTACAAAACCTTTTATAAGTCTTAAAATCTCAGCATTTTTGATGGAAATAAATGGGAACTTAATATTACACCTTTGATAATTCGAAGATAATTGCAGTTCTCAAACTTTGCTCTCCAGTTCTTCCTATAATATAAGTGTTAATTAAAAAAATATAAGTAGACTTACTTCTTATCTGTAACAATCCAAAATCAGTCTTGATCTTGTGAGATCTAACGCTTATAAATCATAACAAATTTTGCTATAAAAACTGTAAAAAGAAATTTAGTTTATGATGCTTAAAACCATAGTTGATTTATATTAATTCGGATTTAAAAATATACATATTTTTTCGTATGATACTAACGATTCTCTAGGGTATTCAGATTTTATAGCTCTCTTAACTCTCTTATCTATAAAAAAAGAGATTTGAAATATAGAAAAAACTTAATATCTTAACATAAATTCAACATCAATCACTTTTAAAATCTCACCGTTACAAAGACTATTTTTCGCTCAGTGTAGATTGGCAGACAGAAGGCAGACTGCCACTAGCAGTGGCCTGGGACTGCAGGGATGCCAGTTCCAAGGGGGGTGGCCTTATCAGCAGCACACCCAAAGTCAGACTCAGACTCAGACTCAAAAAATCAGACTGCGGCTGCAACTGAGACGCCGCTGCCGGCGTTGTCTGGAACAATGTGTCAGTATGAGTATTTCCCATATGCACAAACATACACACACACACACACTCTCCAGGCACACACCCATATGGCCAACCGGATGTTGCAGCCATCTTTGTCATCTTTTTCAATCTCAGCCTTGGCTAAGGTCGCTCCTGAGAGACACACTCGCGAGAAGGAGAGAGCGGGCGGGAGGGAGAGAGAGAGTCAGTCGCGGTGAACGAGACGTGAGAGGGGGGGCAAGCAGCGTAGTTGCCGTGAAGTCGTGAATTTATAACAAAATGCTAGACTCGGCGACTCTGACCGACTGGTTTGGCGTGTTGGCCCGGCTAAAATGGATTTTTTATGGCTACAACAAAACAAACACGGCCAACGGCAAAAGCAACAACTGAATCAAAAGCATAAAAATGCCGCAACCGAAAAGCCAGCAGCAAACCCGCAGAAACAAATTCTGAATGGAACCTCCATTTGAATTTCGAAAATTGAATGAGCCAAAACAGAGAGAGAGAGGGCGAGAGCGAGAGCGAAGCGGGTAAGCCAATGCAAATATCTTAAATATATATATTTAGGCATTACCAATTTGATTTGATTGGTCTTGTCAGTAGGAATTACCAAAATTGATTGATTTCCAGTGAAATTAGCCTTGTGAAAATATTTCGTTACAATTGTGAATTGGGTTTTGGATTTTATTATGATTACAATACAAAATAAATTGTATAATATGTTGAATATTTGTTTATTTTAATTGATTTACAGTCTATTGAAAAGGCAAAACTGAATAGATTTACATTATTAAATGAACATATATAAATCGAACAAGTTATACAAAATAAAATATTTTTTCTCTTCCTTGAATTTGAACAATTAAATACATATGTATACTTCCATATAAAATACTTCTTTGTAGCTGAAATTAAACTAAACTAACAAATTGACCTCTAATTTCCCTTGTTTAAAACATAAAAATGCTTTTGATAATTAAATAAAATATTTTCTAATCTATTTTATCAACTCAAAGCGAAATCTGCACAGAAATAAAATTAAACTCTATTTAATTAAGTCCTGGGCAATGAAAATCATACAAATGGCACGCAATTGTTTTAAATTGCTCGAAAGAAGCATAAAAAAAAGTAGGGAAAACCCCCCGGCTGTAATTGTTTAAAAATAGATATTCCAAAATTTATATAACTCAATCCCATAAAATCACACCATTAACGCTATCAAAGATCTGGAGATTAGGGCGAAAACTTGGCAGCCAATTTCCCCCTCCGTATCTCGGCTTAAGTTATTACACCTGCCACCTTTTTCGATTGCATGTTCTGCCAGTGCCAGAGCTCTGGCTAAAACTATTGCCAGGTGGGCGGGACGGTGGCGGTGGCGGGGCGCACACCTGACACGCCCCCGCGCCAAGCGTGCTAATGAAACATTTAATTAAAGCATTAAACATCAGAAGCGTCAACAGGGGATAGCATAATGAAAGCGTATGGCATTACCATTCAGGGAGTACGTACAGAGGAGATAGTAACGGAGCGATAGGAGATAGTAAAAGACTCACCTGGGCGGTTGGGCTAAGCCCGTTTCAGCTGATCGGCCAAATAATACAAAGGGAAAATGAAAAGAGCCGCGCCGCGCCGCACCGCACCGCCTTATCCCAACTGCCAGCTTCGTAGTCATCGCTAATGCCGTCGACAATTGCCGTAAAAGTTTATCGCCCGCATTAAAAAACCATGGATTAAAATTCTACTTCAAATAAAAGTCGAGCATACGAGAAAGGAAGAGATATAGAGCGGGGAGAAGGAGAGAAATATAGAGAGAGGGGGGGAGTGGGAAGAAAATGCCCCTTCCCATTTCACCATTTTTCCAGCTGCCGTTCGCTGCCTCTTTTATTTTCCTTCGTTTCTTTCTTATTCGAATTCTTCTCGTTTTGTGCCCACATTTTCCTTATTTTTTGGCATTTTTTTGTTCGTTCTTTTTTTTAGTTTTTCCTTGGTTTTTTTTTTTGTAATAAAGATAAGAGCCTGGCTCTGTACTTGTGCTACCTGCATTGCCCATTGCCGCCGCCGCCTCTTTTCTCTCTTGTGCAGCTCGGCAAAAGTGTTTGGCTAACAAATGTTGTCCACTAATTGCAGGCGAAAAACATTTTCTCGGCTAACGAATTAAGCGATGTAAATTTTTCGGCGAGGGGTTGGTTTAGATTACAAGCTGCGGCGGGTCTGAGGGCGGCGCCGTGACACGACGTTGGGGCAAAAAGTCAGACAGACATGCAGACAATTTCATATAAAATGCATGAGCATGAAACCAATTCAATAGCCAAAAAATACTACCACACACACACGAGGAGGAGGCTCAGACTCTGCCTACTGGGGGGCGGGGGGAGGTGGGGAAATGAGGGCAATATGGGCGCTGGGGCGGTGCTTCATGTTAACTGCCTGTCGAGCAAACTGCCATCGCACCGAACTCATAGTTGTCCTAGTTGTAGTAGTTGTACTTGCTGAAAATACAAAAAAAAAAAAAAAAAGAAGAACGTAAAAGACGAGCCGGAAAAGCCGGGGCGGCCATTTGGGGGCGGGGTAGGTGAAAGCAAATTACACGGAGCCAGGGCCAGAGAGCGATGCTAACTTATAGATACAAGATACCGACGATGAAACGAATTTGAAACAGACGAAAATTTGCACAAAAAAAATTAAGGGAAAAATGCCAGCAGGGGAGGAGCAAGGCCAGGGGCGGTGGTGGGGTGGCTGGAAGTCAGAGGATGGCAGTCGGAATCAAATAGGAGCGACAAAGTTTTCAAATTAATTTATTGATACTGCGATAAAAGAGGCAACGACGAGAACAAGAACCAGAGATAGAGGAAGGGAACGAGAGCCAGAGCCAGGGCCAAAGTGTGGGAGATAAACGTTTTATGGCATGGCCATCAGCAATGATGATGCGGAGGGAGGTAAGCTGGTGGTCACCCGGGCAGGAGGATGAACTGGGGTCCCGGTTTAATCAAATGTATTGAAAATGTTTCGATTCCGGCAAAGTTTTTTAGAGTCGCCCATGAAAAGGCCAAAGAACATCAAATGATTTTTGATCGCAGGAGCCTGAAGCAGTGTCTAGGGGAATGGAATTTGGGGTGCCAAAAGAATTCAAGTGGGGTGGTCAGTTACCAGCCTCTTGGGGGTAGCATAACTTAAGGAATATGAAGGAAAATCCTTTAAATCCTCTAAGAAATTAGAATTATAAGGAAATTGTTAGATATAATGAACTTAAATGTATCCTGAAGATATATTCTACTTTGTATGAGGAACTGACAAATTAGAGTACCCTTGGTAGATATTACTCATACGCAGTGTGGCTTGTTGTTGAGAAAAAGGGCTAATCTGTCTCCTTAAAAAATAATATCCACCATTAAAAGCACACAGTCTGCTTGCAATACTGAAAATAAAATACAAAAAACTCCACTTTATCTAGTTTAGAGTTTAATTTTTAGACTCTAGATCCAACATACAATGTTAGGGGTCAGTTTGTGACACACTCAACAAGACATTACTCATACGCCATGTAGCCACTCGAAGCAAAAGGAAAATTCCCCTCATTAAAAGCAGAGTTTTTGGCAGCACAAAAAAAGAAATATAAAAAAAAATCCAAATCAGAGACAAAGAGCAACGAGAAAGCTAAAGAAAAAAAAAGAAAAGAAATCAACATGCGCCGCACCTTCATCCGATTCCAGAGGACAGAAATATGTACATAAAGATGAGCCGCGCACACGTTTATTTATAAGGCGGCGGCGACGGAATATGCACATACAAAGCGTCTTCAGCACCACCCCTGAACAACATCCCCCTGAACAGCATCCCCCGCTGGCACCTAGCCGCCCCCTCAAATGATACTTGTTCAATAACCGATAACATTTTGCTTCTGCTGACTTTGACTTTGCACATCTCAGCTTCTTGCTGTTTGTGTTGTTGTCTTGTTTCCATGGTGTTGTGTTTTATATTCGGCTCGTAGTTTTTTGCTGATACCGTTGCTTTAAACGCAAAAAATGCAAATTTTATTTCGCCATAGTATATATATATATATATATATATATATGTATTCCTCCAATAGCCTATCTCATCCCGGCTTTAGTTGTGCATTTGAAATGGTTTTGTTTTGGCTTCTGTTTGTGTTTCTCATTCTATTTGTTTTAAAACGCTGCCGCTTACCCGATTTATTTATTGTGCCATTCATGTTCCTCTATCTGTATTTGTGTGTGTATCTGTGTATGTGTAATGGCTGCGATATTTATGGCCGGCAAGTCCTTGGTCCTAGTCGTGGCCCGACTCGTCGCTGCTCGACTCGGAGCAACTGCTGCAATTTATGGCAGCGGAGTAGGAATCGAATTCGGATCCCAGGGCTAATAAAATATTGAAATATATATAACAATTTGCATGATTTTTGGTTCAAGTTCGTAGCCCGAACTGAATAAATATCCAATTCCAATTGTTTTCGTGCTGCACAAAATACTATATTTCCTTGCTTGGCCGGCCATTCGATTGCAATTTGTGTGTATGTCCAGAGACTTGATTGCAGTTTGCGAAATAGCCTTAATTGACATCGGTGGCCAGGGAGTGGTGGTGGGTCCTTTTGGGGCAAATTGCGATTCCATTACCAGTCCGGGCACACAGCTCTGGTCCAGTTTATGGCCCTCGCCACAGAGTCTGGATGCGAGTGTCCGAGTCTGAATTTAAATCCCAAAACCAAAATGAGGCCGAAAACGGCCAGAGAGACGCCGCTAGCTGCCCATAAACAAAGAGTTTGAAATGTTTAGCCTGAATAATTGCTTGCTATTTCCATTCGCATTACGTCAACATACGCGTACTCGCACGCAGATGTTCCGCTTTTAGCGGCCGGCACACTCGCCAACACACCAACACACACAACACACAGATGTATGTTGGTAGAGATAGACCCACATGTTTGGCGTTTCGCGAATCGGCCGATACATAAAACTTGCCATAAACAAACAAAGATTTCGCAACCAGAAATGGAGAGAGCAGAGCCAGCCAGCCATCGGAGGAGAGCGGAGCTGAGCAGATTTGTCGGAGAATCCAACCGAAATATAAACAGAGATCGGAGCGGAACTGCAAATAAGTCGGAGAGATAAAGGCGCCGCACTGCCAGCAACATTAGCTTTAAAGTCAACAAATTGCACAGCTGCTAAATGATAGGAACATGGCAGGGTTCTGGGGAAAACTGTTCAAGGAAACTGGAAACATAAGCTTCAAGATCAACCAGCTGCTGGTGTAGTAGTTCCTATAATGCAATCATTTAATGCTTTTATTTCATTTGAAACCAGCAACATTAGCTTTTAAGTCAACAAATATCACAGCTGTTAAATCTTAGCCACATTTCAACAACATTGGTGATGATATGGAAGCCTAGTTCCTAGAGCTCTGAGAAAGAAAGTGTTCAAAGAAATCTATATGAAACTGGAAATATAAGCTTCAAGATCAACAAGCTGATGGTATTACGAAGAATTGGTCCTAGAAAGGTAGTAAGCAGCTGAAAGTGACAAGAATTTAAGCTTGGAGGGGTTTTAGCTCCTAAAATACAATAATATAATGCTTCTATATTTTAAAAAAAACCAGCAACTTTAGCTTTAAATCTGACAAGAAAGTCAAGCAATAAGACTCTGCTCTTTAAAACCAGAAGAAACTAAACCACATTGATCGGGTATTCAAAATATTGCTTTAATCATAATATTATTACTTTAAAATTGAAAAACTCCATGCTTTTCAAGAAAATCTAGAGGCAGCTATGGCCTGGAGTAACACAAAGCCATTTAAAATGAATCTTAAACTATTAAAAATATGTATAAGCCATTTGCAAGCAGAAAAATTGAAGCAACAACCTGCTATATTGGTTTCTACTTAACAACTATTCACTCACTATCAATTTAGTAACAAGAGCAACATACAAGCAACAACCTGCAACAATAAAAGCCCAAAGCAAACTGCAATATCAATACAAGACTCCGACATCAACTTCAACTATGCAAGCAAGCAACCATCAATTGCCAGGAGCAACTGGAAACAAGGAGCAACTAGGAGAAACAGCAGCAGCAGCAATCGAGGAGCAAAGGCAGCACCAATCAAATGGCAATCTAGAAACAACAGCAACACAACAACCTGCAACATCAAAAGGGGGCAACAACGGCAACAAGCAACAGCAGCAGCAAAACAGCTATCTGACATCAGGCACACCAATCAACTCTGTCATCGTGGGCGGTGCTTTAATATGCAGCGGGTTGTCAAAAAGATTATGGCACATAACGACAACACCTGTCGCTGGCTGTTGCTTTTGTTGCTTTTGCTGCTGCTGCTGCTCCTGATGTCGTGTTGCTGGTGTTGTTTTGCCTGATAACAGACGGTGATGGAGATTATGGCTCACAACAATCTGTTGCTGTTGCTGCTGATGCTGCCTGCCTGCCTGCCTGCCAGCCTTTGACTGTCTCGCATTTAATGTGCTCACATAAATTTTGGGGCAAATCAAAAACGCGTTTTATGGCTTGCCATCGTCAATGTTGCTGCTGCCTGTGTCCGGACTTTGTCCAAGAGCTAACAAAATTTATTGCATTTTACAAGCATATTACAAACGCTCCGCGCTCACGTACCGCCCTTACCCTTACCTCTCCCCTTACTCTGACCCGCTTTTCCCCCCCTACTTGCCTTATTTTCCGCAGTTTTGTGTTGGCTCTTCAATTCCCAGCAGCCACATAAAAGCGCGTCATGTCCGTTGGTTGTCCATGAGTCCGAATGTCCGTCCCTGGCTCCTCGTGGCTGCCAAATTGATGTAGACTCTGCGGCGCCAGGAGAAGCAGCAGCAGTAGCAGCATCAGTAGCATAAGTATGAGGAGCTGGTAGCCGGGAGTCGGGAGCTGGGAGCAGTCAAGATTGATGGCCCGTTGAATTGCTCGCTCTGCGGCTATTCCCTCGACTTCCTCCAGCTCCTGGCCACTGGTCCTTGCTTCGGCTTCTGTCTCACCATATGAATTACTCATTGCTCATTTTTGCTGCAATTTATTGTCATTGTTGGTGGTGTTGCTGCCACTGCTGCTGCTGCTGCAGTTCTGATGCCTCGCTATCGCAATTGCAATTTTTCTTCTGCATTCTTTATGGCAAGATGTTTTTCTCGCTAGATTTTTCATGTCGTCGCGGGTCTCTTTGCGAACGTGGCCTGGCATATTTCGTCGATATTTACTTAAAAGCCCACCGAGGACGAGGGCCCTCTGGCCTGAGTTATGGCGGCAGAGGCAGGCAGGTCCTTGAAGGACACGTTGTGGGATAAGGAGGCGAGGCGATCATTGAAGAACATGGCGCGGCAATTACAACTAATGCGGCAACTGCGTGTTCGCGCTGCCGCTGACATCATTAGGCTCACATACATACACACATGCTGGGGAAAAAATACACAAGGGAAAAAAACGTAGAGCAACAAGGAATACTAAAAACCTTTTGAGGAGTTTAGGGAGTTTTTCTTTGGGGAAATATATGAAAGCAAAGCCTTGAACTTGTTTTTATATTAAAATAAATAATATTCATAGGAATTTCTACAGGATTTGAAGGTGGGCATAACTTAAGAAATATTTAAGGAGAAATTTGAGGTTATTTATGTATGTTATTTGTTATAAAGAAAATAATTTATTTTTAGGAGTTTCTGTAAGATTTGTTGGTCATCAGGTAATCATAGCTTGAGTAATATTTAATAGCAAAAATACTTCAAATAGGAATTAAAAAAAAATAGGGATTATTTAAATTTTTTACCTAACTAAAATGCCCTAATTATGCACAAAACACAATTTTTTAGCTAAAAATACAGCGAAAAAAGGTGCCTAATTATTTTGAATAATTTCCTTCGATTAATTATGTTTTATCCTTATTTTTCAAAGGCTCTCTTGCCGTGTACTCTTCCACATACTTGCAGGCTGGCACATCGTTTGACTTTGGCCACTTCCGCCTAGTCCGCAGGCTTAATTTCCTGCTCTCGCCTCTCGCACAACATGGCGTATGTGTAATCAAGTGAATGGTGCCACATGCCACACACACACACACACATGTGCGTGCACTGGCACACACGCACTAATACAAGTGGGCCCACTTCCTTTTGCCCCCTTTCAGGCTTTGCTTAATCACTGAAACTGCCATTTTTCATCAAAGTAATTACGAGACTTAGCTTTCTTTCTTTCACTTCTTTTTCTATGTCCTTTCTAGCTCCTTTACAACCCCCCCTCCCCCTAACTCTCTCACACACACACGCAAGCCTCTTTAAACACTTTGCCTGTCGTCCCAGTTTTGTGTCCATTTTTATGTGGCGTCAAATTAAATCATTTGATATGCATTAAAATTTTATGCGCCATTTTATTTTGTTAGCCTAGCCGTGTGTATCCCTTTTCAGTCCTGCAAAGCACTTTGTGTATTTTGTATTTTTTGTATTTTTTTGTGTGTCCTTACCTTTTACTCGTTTTGAGTATCCATTTCCATTACTCGACACTTTTTCTTTTTCTATTTTGTGCAAATATTTTGTTTTGTCGGCGTGTTGCCTACTTTCGAGCGTTTGGCAAATGAATTTTTCATGCCACACACACATTTCGTTAACTGACAAAAGAGGCCAAGTCACAGAATTTATGAAGCCTGCAAAAGTTAATATTGCAAATACCTTTCAAAAGGATTGGGATAACACCAACAACACTCCTCCACCCCGCCCAGCCTCCTGGCTTATGCAGATTTATAAAATTTGTTGCTGTTGCCATCGTTTGTCTTGAACTTTTTTGATTTCGTTTTGTTTGCCATGGCAATGGAAGTTGATCCTGAAATCGGGGGGGTTAGGGTAACGGGGAATCCTTTTTACGCCCGCTGTGCAAAAATATTAACGAGCCAAAGTTCCGTTTGGCAAACATGAAAGGCGAGAGGGGAGAGGCTCCAGCTAGAAGATGAAGCTGATTGCCAAAAACAAAGGGGTGGCGCCCAAGAATCCTTGGCAAAAACTGGGCCACCTCTCCGAAAACAAGGTAGGAGAGCGGAGGCTTGGCCTTCCCCTCAGAATTTTTGGCAATGAGTGGCAGAAACCCCTTTGGCTGCCTCCTGGCCATGTTTTGTTTTCTGCCAATTGGCGTGGCCTGCTCCTGCTCAACCTCGACTGCTGCTGCTGCTGCTGCTGGTGTTTTTCCACCTCTGGTTTTTCCGGGCCGGCTGCCAACAGGCCATGAATTTCCCGGCGAACAAGAGCTCACACACACTCACATACTCGGCCAGAACAAGCTGGCTGTGTGTATTTTCTTGGCCAGGTTGTCATAATTTTCCAAGTGACCCACACTGCATGTGGTCATGTTTGTTATCACAAACACTCCGCACACTCGCCATGTGATTTATGAAAACTGCAGCGAAATTTGTTTTGCCGTGGATATGTGCCTAGAACATTCATATGGCCACTGATCCTTTTCAAAAGGCGCAATGAAAGAAAGGAGTCTTTTCTTGAAGGCGCCGCAGGTGTCACCATTCAAAGGCTGAAATATAAACACGACGGTCAGGTAGGGTTCATTGCGGTTGGGTTGGTTGAGTTCAAAGTTCAACACTTGGCCCTGCAGCCAAAGGATAAAACCTAATTAATAAGGAAGCCTTCTTAGATTTTGTATTTGAAGTTTTTTAGAACAAGTTGAGAGTAATTTAAGTTTTGGTTTTAATTTTTGAACAGCTTATATTAGGTTTATACAAACTTTACTTTTTTAAGCTTTTGCCTTGCCATTTTTGTTTCAGTTTTAATTAATTTTTGAGAAGTAAATAGAGGTTCTTCACATATTATATATTTTCAAAGCAACTCAATCAACAAACGTAAAGAAAAGCTAATTATTAATTTCATTTTATTGATTTTTAAATGATTTCTCCAGTTTAAGCATAAAATTTTGAATTTATTTCACATTTTCATAAATATAACTCCTTGTTTTTCCCTTTTCCAGACTTATTCACATCTCTCACCCCCTTAACTCAATTATAAAACCCACAGAACTCAGCTTGTAGCTTTTACCAAAAAATGGCCTGCATTGTCAGCTGCTTAAACATAAATGGGCAAATGTTTTCAAGTTGATTTCGAGTCAATAAAGTGTAAATAAAACTGCATTCCCCCAGCTGTCAGCTCTTCTCCTCCCCTATGATTTTGTGTGAAAAAAAGGAGCAGCAGCAGCAGCAGCAACAATGGCCATGTGGCAAAAAGGGAAGAACAACACCCCAACAAACACACACCCTCACCCACACAATTGTGTGTTTGTTCGCTGTCTTGTCTGTTGCTCCGTCTAAAATCCTTTTTGAGGAAACTCGGGCTGGACTTTTGGGGGGTCTTCTGTCCTGGCCCGTCGTCGCCAGACAATGAGATGTGGTGTGTTTCTCCCCCAGCACCCTGTAAATGTGTTGTAGTTGCAGTTCTTAGTTTATTCTTTCTATTCCATGTTGAGCATGCGGTTTTGCAACGCCGCCACTCCGTTGTGCATTTGCAAGTTTTTAGTTCTTGTCTGTGTGAGGGAGAGAGAGACCTCCCCCGCTCGTTCGTTTTTATGGACTCCTTCCCGCACTCCCCCCGCACTCCATGTCGCAGCCCATTGTCTTGGCCACAGGACACAGACTGCAGTCAGCAGCTAGGAGCTGGGAAGGGACTCACACTCCAGGTGGCACTCCTGGCAGGTGCTTTTCGGGGTTTAGTTTCTCTGACAATACTCAAAAGAAAATATTGCACACTTCTTGCGTCTCCTTTCTCCCTCTTTTTGGGTGGAAAAACTTTTTGTGCGTTTTCATTTTAAGCATATTATGAAACTTAAATGCGACGTAATTTGTTCTTGGTTGTCTTGGTTTTTTTTTTTTTTTTGAGGGGCTTAGCCAGACTCCCGCTTTAAGGATATACCAGTTTACAGTTCGCTCCTCTTGAGTGCGGTTGACAGGTGTCTCTGTGTGGGTGTTTCCCTAGTCTGGTTTAGTGTAGTTTGGTTTAGGAGTATGCGAATGTGTGTGTGTGCTTTTTGGGCGGAAACGTGTTTCCCCTTGGCCATGTCATTGTCCCGTTTTTGTCACCTTTGTGCTGCGGCTTGGCATCTTCCTTCTCCTTGTCGCTTTTTGTTAGCACTGATTATATCGCCATTATTAGAGGCTGAAGCCCACTGGAGAAACCCCTTCAAATCCCTCTACCAGCCACGGTGCGAGTCGCACTCCCATTCGCTTGACGTATATGACGTTGTATGCTTGGTGACAGCTCGCCTGCGGCTGCTTATCCTGCCCCCTCATCAAACTACCCCCGGGTGGCCATCCATCCTCCAGTTGAGGTGTTGAGGGTACACTAAGCTTAAAGGGGGTTATGAAATAGGCTGCAATTCGAGGAATATATTACTTAAAAGTCATAACAGATTTTGGGAGCAGGAAATCTTAAACTATTTTAAAATATATTTTAGCTCCCTAGGTTGACCTTAAATTATTCCCAAAACCTTGTATATATTTTTCAAATTACAACTAAGTTTCTTAATAATATCTCATAGGTTTTTCATAGGCATTTCTCCCAGTGCCTTTGTCACTCTCCACACCCAATCTCTGCTGCTCAGTTCGCTATAATTGTTTGCGGTTGGCAGTTATTAATGCGGAGGCGGACCTGAGGGGGGCAAAGTGACAAGGATTGTGGCGAGTGGAGCTGCCAGGCAGGATGAACATCGACTTCCTGGATGCCAGCACCCACTGCCTGCCTCCCTGCCAAGCCTCCTTAATGAGGTCATTGCTTGACAATCGCATTTGCCATGCAACATTTGCTGCTGCTCCTGATGCTGCTGCTGCTGTTGCTGTTGCCTCTCCTTTTGCTGCAATGTTGCTGCTGCACTTGTGATTTGTTGCATTCCCAATGCTGCTGCTGCTGGTGCTGAAGCAGCAGTCGCATCTCATCGCATCGCGCATCTTCAGCGGCGTCCTTTCGGCATCGCTGCTTTCATTTCCGCTTCCTATTCGCCAGCACTCTTTATTTCCCTATTCCTGTTGTTGCTGTATTTGCCCCGCCACGCCCCCTT
>JAEIHY010016063.1:0-44919 GCA_018904565.1 Drosophila tsacasi
TCGCGTAGCCGAGGGTCCCGGACATGCGATCTGCCCGTCTTGGGACCACTTTTTCATCCATTTTAATTAAATACCCGTTGAACACGGCGACTCGGAGCGTCGCGATAGGAATCGAGGGGATCCGCAACCTGAAACTCTAGCGCAGAAAAAATACAAATTGGAAAGCAGATGAAAATATTTAGGTGGCAGATGGTAGTACATAAATGGGGGTTATTATCATGCCAAATCGCTTAAAAGCCGTTGGAATCAGTTGGAGGTCTTTAAAAAGACAGAAGTTTTGAGCAACAAAAACAAGGTTAAATAGTTTAACAAGGAATTAAAATATCTGTAGTTAGGGATTAATACAATTCATGTATGTTAATGTAACTAGATATCAAAAAGAAATTTATAAAACCATATTATATGAAATTGATGATCTTTTTAATATACGAAAGGAGAAATAAAGCTAACTTCAGCTTGCAATTGGATGATGAAAATCATGAAAATCGGTTGTAAGTTACGACTTGTAACTAAGTCAAAAATGTATTAATTTCAATTCGGAAAGCTTTTCTGTGCCAGTTTTTATTAGGTTTATAAATCTGCATATACAATTTTAAATTTTAAAAATTGATATTTTTCGTTTAATTTTTGCAAATTTTTAGGATGTTCCCCTTATAAAATTTTGAAAATTTTGATAAATTTTTTTTCTGCCTAATATGGCTAGATAGACTCAGCTGTTGATGCTGATCAAGAATATATATGATTTATAGGGTCGGAAATGAGTCCTTCATTACATTGTAATCTTTTGATTGAAATAATAATACCCTGCAAGGTTGTAAATATATCTAAAATACCACCAAACCACAGTTCCCCTAGAAAGTCCACAAATATTTCAATTTTCTTTACGAAATGAATTCTATTATCCAGTCATCATCAAATCGGAAATTGAATAACAAGCTCTTTAAATTTGATGAGAATAACTTGCACATTATATTGATTTTATTTCGTTACAATCTTTATGGACTTCGCGAGGAGCATTTCCTCGGGAAAAACACACAGCAGCAACTAGAATCTAGGGGGAAAATGTCTGAGGAGGGGAAAGCCAAACAAGAAATTGACTGTACTCAAAGCTAGACCAGCAAAGTTTACACTGTGTGTGTGCGAACGTAGGCCCCCGCCCTGACCGCCTTTGGAAAAACATGACAAGTCAAGTCCTTTTGGCACCCCAATAAAATTCTCGCTTGGCCGTTTTTTTGCTTAACGAAGTGGAACTTTTTGCGTGAGGCGGCGGTCTCGACCGGCCATAAAAAAGGAAAATGAAGTGCGACACAACAACAACAACAGCAACAAAAGAATGAAATATAATAAGCGGGAAATGAGAGGCAACTGACGGCTTTAAGCCTCGGACGGGGCCAAAGTAAGCATTAACCAAGCGCAGGATCGGGATGGACGACTAATTGAGCCAATTTCCGCGAAGCCGCTGGCTAAATAGCGATTTACACTGTCCACCATAGCGACCATAATCCAGTCGTTTGTCTCGAATCCTTTTTTTCACTACCAGCGACCAGGCTTCGTGTCCTGGCTGTCAGCGTTTAAATTGCGGTTGCCAAAACAAATGAGTGGGCGGCGTGGGGCGGCAAAGCCGAAATGTCCTGCGGCAGAGTCGATTCATTTGGGATGCAACATTTTAAATGATTCCATGACTGGCCACCGCATGCAATTTGCCGCCTGCTGACGTCGAAGGTGCACTGTTGGCGGCGGGGGAGGCTTTGGGGTGTGCATCAGGTGTACGGCGTGTGTGTGTGCGGCGAGTCCTGCGAATGAACAACAGAGACTGCCGTTCAGTCTGCACTTTTCACATGGCGTCCTGTTCATATTTCATTCGCAATGACGCTGACAGGACAATGCGGTCCTGCATGTGTCCTTTCGGCCGTCTCACCACTCTCACCATCGCCCGGCATCCTTGTTGCCTCGACCAGCATCCTTCGCCCACGGCACACTGCACTGGCTGGGCATCAGAGATGGCAGGGAAAAATACTTAGTAAGCCTATATTTTATTTGTATTAAAACTTAACTATAAAATATGTAAGAAAATCTTCTTTATAACCTTTAGAATCCAAATTATTGTAAGGTTCAAAGATGTCTAAGTCTGACTTAAACCATCTAAGTGTTTAAAATTAAGAGAGTTTAAGTCGCAAATCTGATACTATTGGTTACTAATTTTTTCTATTCCGATATTTATCCCTTTTTATATAAAAACATATTTATTTTCCAAGTTATGCATAAAATATATTCAAATAAACTTACTTACCATTAACAAATTTTACACATCACTTTTGTAATTAACTCGCATATTTTCCGCATCACTGTTTGGCTTACAATGTGTCCAATGTGCCAGCTTGCGTACACTGATTCCAACTGATGAAGTTGGCGTTGCAAGTGCGGTTGCCCGCCCCCGATCCCTGCGCACACCTGGGCCCCGTCGTCGTTGCCACTTTACGCATAAATCAAAAGTTCAGTGTCAACAAAAAAAGTGATTTCTGTGTCAATTCTCCGGACGCCCTTTGTTTTTTGCCACGCAATATTTTCCTTACAATTTTTCATAATTAAAAATAAATAAAAATCAAGCCACTTGACAGTGAGCCTTGGATGGATGGATGAATGGCAGGATGGATGGTTGCCTGCCTGGATTTATGGATGGTTGTGCGGAGCTGGGCCCTTAAGCCATTGAAATAAATACAGGAAATATGCAGAAACGAAATGAATGCAAACCAAAGGAGCAGAAAGGAAGCGCAAGGGGGAATCTGGGGGACAAAAAGGACGAAACGGGGACCTGAGCGAGCATATGTTTTATTTGCAAACGGAAACAAGATGCTCGGGCGACCTGGCAGCTGTCTGCCGACTACTGTCGGCAATCCACAGTCGCAATTGAGTTGAGTCGAGTCGAGAGTCGTTATCCTCGGCCGCATTTCTTTTTAGCAAAATCGAACGGATGTTGGAGGGTAGGAAACCTCAGACAAACACACACGCATTTCGCATTTCCCTCTGATCCTGGCATTTGTTTCCGTTCCTCCGCCGGTAACTGGCAGCAGGTGATATGTATAACGATTTCCGGCTTATGATTTGACTTTCAATTGATGCCCGGGCTCTGAGTTATCTGGTTACCATGTGGTTTATCCCCACGGCAAACAGCCCAGGACCCAGGAGCCAGGAGCCAGGATCCAGCGTCTCCTCATTATCCTGCCAGCTTAGTGGCTCTCAAATGATTGTAATGATACCGCCCCAGATCCCGGTGTCTGCCATTCCGGGGGTAATAAGAAAAGTTTAACTTTATGATTTCTTGCTTAGCGGAACACAACGAGGCGTATACTCGATGTGGGTCCTGCCCGGCCGCCCTGGAGGTGAGCTGGCGGGAGGCGGGTGAAATGGGTTCTGGCTGGCTCCGGGTGTGGGCGGCACAATAAAAGCGTAAAGTGACAACAAAGCGGCAAACAACAAAATAAATAAATCACAAACAAAAAGCAGAACCAGCAGCCGAGCTCCAAAATAGCACACCAAAGCTAAAAAAAACAAACAGCAAAAACATGAGGAAAAACACGGCAAAAATAACGTGTTCTACTTATAACATATATTTATATACAAGTTGTGATTAAAAAAGATCATGGAACAATTCCTATAATCTACTAACTCCTTAGTTTAATTTTTAGTAAAGAATAAGAAGGTATTTTAATAACTTTCAGTTAATATAAAATTCTGAAATAAATTCTGGAAATTTCGAATATCTCTATAATCAAGTCTCTATACTTTTACCGTAATCCTTTTATTTTCTCTCACTGCACGACAGTCACCCGAAAACAAGCTGGAAAAGCAGGCACACAAAAAGAACAGGACGAAACAAAGCCGAGCGAAACTTTTCTTTCGTCCTTAGCTGCTTTTTGTTCTTTGGCACGCAATTCATATTTCCTTGTCCCAAAGAAAATGTTTCATATGCCCACAAGGGGGATTCAGGAGAAGGCGGGGCAGAAGGAGGATCTGAGCTGGAGCTGGATACCAAGGAAGAGGATTCCAAGGAGAATGCCTAAGTGGGGCGACGACCAGTTGACACAATGCAGCAACAAGGTGGGCTGGGCAAACAACAACGGAAACTTTTGTCATCCTTGGGCCAGCTCCAGGTCTGGCTCCAGGTCTTGCTACTTCGCCGGCACCAGTTTTGTATGTCTACTCCAGGTCCAGCCCCTGCTTCTGCTCCTGCTCCAGCTACTGCTCCAGCTACTGCTTCTCCTCCAGCTCCTGCTCTGCTCCTTTTCCTTAAGTCGTCGACGACTTTTATTGTTCGAGAAGCGGTAAATGCTCCATCATTTTGCGCTCCATGTTTTTTCGGTGTCGCTGCACGCTGAAATATTTGCCCCGCGCCATTGTTAATTTATAATGACGCCCCGAATAAAAAAAGGTTCTTAATACGTGCATGACCTGCCTGCCCGCCTGCCTGCCTGCCTGCTGTCGGTCATTAGAAGGGGCATTCCTGCAGCGACAGCAAATCACCTCAAGGAATGGAGCAATCGTCCTGAGGAGTGAAACCGACAAACGAAAGTTTGCATAAATTCCCCCGAGGAATTTACGAGCTGTAAGCTAGCAAAGTTTTAGCCTTCTTCTCCTTTTTACTTTACTTTACTTCATGCTTTCTGCTTTTCTTATTTTATTTTTGTTTTTTGTTAACTTTTCTTTCTTATGCGTAATTTACGATACAATAAATTTTGTCAAACATCTTTTTTTTCGGCTTCTGGGAGCTCGGTGCTGTGTTTGTGTTTCTGTTTGCCTTGATAAGCCATTAGTCAAAATGACAAACGCTTAGGTTGATTCAAATTGAAAAGATTTACGTGGCCGAAACAAAGCCGAATGCAGGCTCTCGAGTGCAAAGGAGTGAAATGCCGATAAGGCCCCCACAAAATAAGGGGCTTTTGAGTACTGTATATATATATACAATATATATATGTTTATGTACGTAGAACATGTGCACAGACAGCCACAAGCTCCGTTTGTATTTTTCGGGGAAAACCCGGTTCAATAAAAGGGGGAGCCACGCTTACGGTTACCCTTGAAAGACGCCCAAAATAGACCGCAAAGCAAACAATTTTATATTGAACTTTAAGGGAAAAGTTTAAGGCAGAAATAAATATTGGGAGGGGCAGCGAGTCTGTACTTGTAAAAGAGAAATAAAATAAAATAAGAAGTCGTTATATATTTATATTATAAATAAAGAGATCAAGGCATAAGGCTGCTTGCAGACATGCATCTTAGGCAAAACTGTTTATGTAAAGATTGTAGAAAGCTAAGAAACATGGGCAAATTTTAAGCAGGAAATTCAAAAAGCCAATATATGTTTGCATTAAAATAATCTAAATAATTTCTTTTTGTTTCTTATATTAATGCAGCCTTGATTTCCTTATTAGGGTTTCTCAATAAGGAAGCATCTTATTACCTTTACCTAAAGCTTTCTGATTTATTTACGTTTATTTCAATGTACATATAATAAACTCAACGTAATGCTACTACATATTAGCCATATTCCATCAATTAATTTGGCTTACAACAAATACCATCAAGCTTATCTGGCCTTAGCTCATGCGTTTTCCCATTCAAAAGCCCCCAATTATTGGCCAAGTGAAATATTCGGTAGGAATTATAACTGGCAGAGCCTCATATCAATTGGCCCCGTTTCATGGGAACTGCCAGAAAATTTAAGCCAGGCTGTTAAAAATGCAAAAGCCGCTTTGCACGGACACAGGCATAGACATGGATTTTTTAAAGCCCCCGTTCGGTTCGAAGGGAGACGGAAGTTAACTGAAATGTTTCGCATTCAATGTTTGGACCCTGACATTTTGGCCAGTTTGGCTGGCTCGTCTTACTGCTGTTGGATTTTTGTTGGCCTGCAGTTTTGGGCTAGCCCAGCGCTATTTTTTGTGTCCGTCTGCAGCTCTGAATTCCGCTTTTTATTGTACCGGGAATGGATGGGATGAGGGGTGGTGGAATGGGAATTCTGGAGGGCACTGGGCACTGGGCATGGGGCATGGGGCATGGGGCATTCGGCTTGGGGTTTCATATCCTGCACTGGGGCAATTAAGTTCGTAATCTGAGCGACATCTGTGCATTGGACGCAGAATCAGGAGCTGTAGCAGGAGTTACACAGAATTTTTTGCTTCCCTTTTTTGTTCCTTTTCCTTTACGTTTTTGCTTTTTGGCTTTTTTTTTCAATATTTCGTCGAAAATTGCTGGAATTGAGAGTCGGGCGGGGCGAGGCATTGTTTACAGCTTGTTATTAACTCTTTCGCAATGTTTTTCGCCGCTTTTCGTTTTTGTTTTCCCTCCCCGATGGTCGTGATTTAAATGCCCAGAGCTGTAAAACTGCTAAAAGCTTAAATGCCTCGAACCCAGGCGCCCTTACAAGCGCTCTTTCCTGGAATTTGCCCCTCGAGTGATTGTCATTGTCCTCAATTAAACTCCGTTTGAAAGTAATAAATGGACGGTGGAAACTTTAACGTCTGTGGGAAATTCGGGAGGGTTGAAATGTGGCCGGGTGAAAAATTCCCACAGACATGTGACTATTTTTAGTTATTTAAAGAGCTTAAAGTTAAAGGAATTAATTATTCAATTCGAATGGGAGGTAAATTCCAGTATTTTTGAATTACATTTTAGTTAGGGCAGCTTTTGCTTGTGTTTTAATGTTCAATAAAACAACATTTAAATTGGACTTAAAATGTGATCAATAGCATATGTCATATGTTTAAGTAATTAAGTCAATTAAAACTTGCTAAATGTAATATTCAACAAAGAGCTTAGAATTACCATTAAATTAAAAATTGATTATATTAATAATAATCATAAGAATGTTCTGGAATAAAAAAAGAAATTCGCTTGTAGACAGCCAAATTCTTATAACCTTACAAGTTCAATTTACATTCTCCTTTGACTTGAATCAATTGTTGTGACATTAGATAATATAATTTAATTTAAATATCTTACAGATATGTAAAATATTCCTCAACTTCTTAAATCACATTAAGCAACTAAAATTTATTAAAAATGAAGAAAAAATTACTTGAACACTTTAATTATTTTGTTAAAAACCATATTGTAGAGCTTGTCGACTTTTCCTCTTTCTCCTCTTTAAGTACCGTTCGACCTCAGACAGTTCGTCGCCTTCGAAAATTCCTGATAACCTGCCGGACATCGCCTGTCAACTGGTAACAAAAACAGGGCTTACTGCGCTCAGTGGGCCGTCTGTCAATTTCGAGTTAACGCTGTTCATCACTCGCAAATCTGACACGCTCCAGCATTCGATATTAGTGTCCGTCGCAAAGGACGATGAATGCCCCGAGGGAGTCGGAGTCACCGGCAGACAGCTGCATGTCCTGGCACCTTCGATGCACTACGCCTGCCTTTTGTCGTTATTTGCCTGGCTAAAGGCTGAGCAGGAAGAGCAGAAAGTGCAGAGCAGAAGGACGCAGGATACAGGATGCATGATGATGAAGAGGAGCAGCAGCAGCAGCTCTCTGGTGCCTAGGACTAGGACAAAAGACGGGGCAACTGTTGCGAGGTCCTGTCGGCCAGTCCATTAATGGTCCTGCCTGGCCTCGGCCAAGTGGCTGAAAACCGAAATCCCAAAAGCCGAAAACTGAAATCTGCTGATCGGCGTCGCTAAAGCGGCGGGGCACATACGCAGGAATAGCAGCGAGTGTGACAGCTGCAAAGTTGCAAAACACACTCTAGGATGTGTTCCGCTCGGCTCCTTGCACTCCGCTCTCCCCTTTGGCCTGTGTCCTGTGGATGTATCTGTATCTGCATGTGCATCTGTGTCTGCAGCTGTCGCCTGTGGTTCGCTGCTTCAACACTTCATCTTCCTTTTTGGTTCTCTTTGGATTAGAAGGGCATATAGGATATTTTTTAGATCTATTTTTAGTCTGTAAATAATCGTATAGTTGCTTAAACTAGAATATGTTTTAAGAACATCAATATCAATAATATATTTTATTATTATTCGGATATTTAAATCTTATTCTGTAGTATCTATTGAGTTTCTAGTTTTTGTTCTATATTTCTGAGCTAATTTTCAATATCTAAGACATTTTCAGTATAAGATAATCCTAAAATAATGTTTAATTAACTGCCAGCAAGGCAGGGTATCTCATAGTCCAGTCACATTTCCCTTTCTTTTGTTCTGCTTTTGTTTCTCGTATGTTGGTCAATGGCAGCATTAGCCCTCATTCTGGTTGATGGCTCCTAGGGATTGTTTTTATGGTCTGTCAATGCGTTCCTCCTCATCCCTCCTCCCCGCCTCTGCCTTTTGCCTCCTTCTTTTTTACTCACTTTCTCTGTCCGTCCGCGAAGAGTGTGCGAAAGCAAAGCCGAGGAGACCACAGACTGTGATGCGTCGGTGTTGCCAAGAAAAGCAACCAAAGTGGATGTTTAAAACGAAGGCAGCCGTGCAGCAACAGCCTTGAGTGATAGCGCAGTATCTGTGTTTGTTTCGTGTGCCAGTGTGTGTGTGTGTGTGAGTGTGTGTGACCAGCGGAGCATGCAGGCAACATGCCACGCCACGCCAATCCAAGCCGGTGGCTACAAGTCCCGAAGTTGATGAAACAACACGTAGCGGAGCCTTGGCAAGGCGCACAACAGCCACATCAGGAGGCGCACACAACAGCAATTCCGCCACAGAGCCAGGAACAGAGAATTAAGAACGTTGTAGAGGTGTGTCACGACCTTTAAATACCTGATCTTGGATTTACATATATAAAGGGAAAATTAATGCATGGAGAAAGTATTTACATTTAGGTATAGATTTCAAAATATATTGAAAACATAGTCTCTTTAATTTTAAATTAAATTATTTAGTATCTGCTTAGAATTCTGAATGTTAAATGGGTGAAATATCAGTTCAAAGTGATAATTATTTGAAGTAGTAAAATACATTTAGTTATATCTAAAATTACGAGAAAAGTATTGAGTTGCTGAGTTCGAAATCCATATCTTTTGTAACTTGGAATTTGGTTTTATAAATTCATCAAAAATTATGAATATTTTAGGTATTCTTAACTAATTTCAAGACTTCGCAAAGTGTTCCCTTCACTTTAATTTCTATGCATGAGTATTCATAATTTCCTACATTTCCATGCTACCAATATACCCCATAATTTTACGATTAATCGGTATAAAAAGGAGCAAAAGGCAGCTACACAGCGGCAGATTAAATCAGGTAGGAAATTTTCGTTCGAGTGGTAAATGTTTTGCACCTGCCGTTAGCAGCAGCCGGTTTGCCGGCTGCCTCAGCTGTTGCTTTTGCTGCTGCTGCTTCTCTTGCTTGTTTTGGCCATGATGTTGCCGTCTTTTTTCTGCTGCTGCTGCCGTTGTCATTCAGATGATTAGTGCTCGGGCTGGAACTGCGCCTGCGCAGCGTTCTTTCATTTTCGGGCAGATATTTTTGCGAAAATATCGCGTGCTTGCTGGCATGCCTCTTAGGTTGCATGCCACAGAACCGGAACCCTGTCCTCGACTCGAATCATCTCATATGCATATAGTATATATCGATATATGTATATACATACCTTTATAATATGAAAGAATCAACAATGCCCTCAGCATTGATGAGGATGATGAGAAGGAGCCCTCATCATCTGCCGCCTGGCCAGAAAGGCAACGAAGTGGTCAGGAGTGGACAGAGATAAGAGACACCTGCTCCTTTGTTCGGGCATTGATTGTTGCCGTTTATATCGAGAGGCTCAGGTCATTAAGGCCTTCTAAATTGGAGAATATGTGCTCAAGAATTTTATTGATTTATTTTTAACATTTTAGAATGAGTAAAAAAGAGAAATTCTTATTGTTAATTGATTTTACCGCATTATCTTATAGATTTAAGGGCTCAAAAACACTTTAACCTTTCCAGAAAACACACCTGATGTTATTGCAAGTAACTCCAAGTGCAGTTGCAAATGGGTAAGAACACTGCCAGTGCCCAGCGAGCATTAAATGGAGTACCTGCTTTTTAGCACCTGCACGGGACATTCGAGTCGCACTCAATGGGCAGTAACTGCGGGGAAATCCCCGTCGAATATGAGTGCAAATGGAATTTGAACTCCATATTCTGGTTTGAGTTGCACATTTAACAACGATCCCGGGTAGTCGACTGGGAGCCACTGGATAGTGGAGAGGAGCAGCAGCGACTACTGACTTTCCGGGCCATTACCTTAATATGCTGACCATAGCGTGAGCCATTCGTTGCCACATTCAGCCGCAATTCTCCGCATAAAAGCCAACAATATAACGGGCGACAATGAAACAAATGCTCAAAGGGGTTTTTTTCGGGAACGGAACGGGGGAAGCAGGGGGACCGCTTCCATGCAAATGGCGGCAGCCACCACTCCCAGGTGCAATGCCCCCAACCCCCTGAATGCATTCTGCTTCTGCCGTGTGCAACAAGCTAGAACAGAATGACAACAAACAAAGGCATCAAATTAAAAACTAAACTGCGTCCACTCAAAATATGCAAACAGCTCAGCCGGATGGCATGGCCAGGGGATGTGTTTGGGCCATGCCTGTGGATGTGCATGTACTAGATGTAGATGTGGACTCGGCTGGGCTGGGATGTGCATGTGGTCAACGCTTGATTATGCAGCCACGTCGTCCATTGATGATGGCCACCACAAAAGGGGTTGGCCAGCAGCTTGTCCTCCACTGGCTGGCCCGCCGCTTCCTGCTTCCAACAACGTCGGCGAGAGTACATTAAAAAGTAAAACGAAAACGAAATAATACAAATAGGGCAAGAATTTACCCAACGAACTGGGGAATACTCTTGAAGACCTTGCTTGTCTAATAAATAATACTATTTTCTAAGGGTACGGTGAATGTCTTTCGCATTTGAGGTTTGAAAAGCAAGAAAAAGAGGAAAATACTGGCAGGGAGCTCTTTTTTAAGCTATTTACAGTGGCACTCACTCACTCAGAAAAGTATAGACAGTAGTTGTAGGTCAAATTAATATATAATTTATTGTTTTATTATATTAATTATATTATTATATAGATTATTAATTATATTGAGGCTTTGTGTTTTAAGACTAAATGAACGTCCCTCTAATGGTGATGAAATCTACAAGTAAATCAATAAAAAGATGTCTGAAGTTTCGAAGCAAGGAACACAATCTATAAATATTGGAGACCTTCAGCAGCTGCACAAGTTACACTGTATAAAAGACGTAATCGAAATAGTAAGCTGCTCATAAAATATATAATACCCCCTTTTTGCGAGGGTATAAAAATATTGCAAATTGCAATACAGCGACGGCAAGTGCCCACAATGGCAGACTGTTGAAACCCCCTTGCCTCTTACTTACTTACGTACCCCTTTGGCCAACCCCACACCACCCCCTCCCTGCTCAGCCAAGCGTGCACTCCATTCAGCTGACCCCTGACCCTCCTGCACCTCCTCACCCCTATTAAATTTATAAGGGGGTAGGAGGGGGGAAAACACCAACAAAAACTGGTAAAAATGCATAGCTTACAACGCTTTTTTCGGTGCGTAAGGCGCCATTTTTGGCATATTTCTGCCGCACTTTCCCCTTTTAAGCTCTACCATTTCCCGGCCTATGTGTGAAGCCCTTTACCCCGTTCCCTTGTATCCGCGTTGCAACAATGCAGGAATTGTGGGCTTACGAGCAATTCAATAGCCTTACTACTCTTTTTTTTTGCCACTGACTTTTGCGACCGCATTCCAACGCTGCACTTTAAAACCTTTTTCCGGCGATTTCCCCCGCAGAATATCATCGGAATGTCCTCCCACTAATCCTGGCCTATAAAAGGATGGTAATGCCAAAAAAATAGAAGAAAAACGGGTTGGGGATGTATGAGATGGAAAAAGCTTAAATGGTGTAAAAAAAATTGTATTGAACAGCATGTTGCTTTTTATGAAAAATAGTAATTTTTTAGTAATATTCTTGGAGGGTATTATCCCTTTTACAAGAGGATTAACATGCAGTGAGGGAGGTATCTCAATCACAGGCTGACTGGTCTAGCCTCAGCTTTTTAAATTAATATCTTATTAAATTATTATTTTTTTAAAACGGAGAACTAGTTCCTTTAGACTTTATAAGAACTATATACTTAGTCTTCATTTTTAACAATAATTAATATTTATTTTTCTTAATTTTTAAAAATACTTTCTGAAGCTATTGAAAACGGCATTTTATCTTTAAACCACTTTTTTAGAATTCAAAGAATTTCTTATTATCCTCAATTGACAATAGTCTTACCTTCAATTTCTTTGTGGGAGGTACTTTCCTAACATTGAGGACAAGAAACCCTGAATTCTTCTTTGATGTGAAATCAGAACCAATTACTATTTCTGCAGCTGCTGCCTACGAAAAATATCCTAGACAAAGGATATTTTTTCCGGCTGCATTTTCTTTTGTTTGACGCTAGGCTATCTTCATTCCTTCAGGTCCTGGCAGCTACCTTCCAGCCTGCTCCATCTTCTTCTGCTTCGCCGGTGACTTTTTTCCACTGTTTCTTTTTCGGAGCACGTCAACATGTTTTCGCACTTTTACGTCTGCCTTTCGGAGCCTAAACATCTGCCGTTTGCACTGCAGTCTGTCGCTCGTTTGTTGTTGCTGTTGCAGTTGCTGTGCATTCACCGCAAGCGCGCCATGTGTCAGCAGGAGCAGCAAAAGGAAAAATAAGAAAAGAGTGGCAGAGGGGAGGGGGCAATAGGCTGGCGGCCATTTTGAGTTGCTTTCTTTTTTTTCTTGTTTCTAAAGAGTAAATATAGATGATCTTTAACAATAACAATAAGTTATTTTTGGCAGCCACTTCGCTTTCTCTTCTCTTTAGAGAGCTCTCCCTCTCTTAGCGACTCCCTTTGATTGCTTGTTGCATGCGCTCTCTCCTACGACACCTTCGCACAGGTGCCAATGCTCTCTTTCGTGCTGAGCAACCACTTCGTGTGCCCTCGTGAGGGCTTCGTGTGAGCTCTCTCGTCGAGTTCCGAACTCCGGCGAAGCGTCGGCCTCGTGGCCTATAAAAGGAGGAGCAGCCGACGCGCCGCTTCAGTCCTTTCAAAATAACGGTTCAAATAATATCCTGGGAAATAACCCCGAAGTAGCGGTAGCCAACATACCTTCAGTGCTTGGTGCGAACTTTCGGTTGGCCAAAACAACAGTGTGTAAAGCGAAAACGAAAATAAAGCGGATTAAGCCCGAGGCGAGCTACAGGAATAATTGTAGCATTGTTTGCCAGCGCCTTTTATAAGGTGTTTGACTGTCACGCCGCCGGGAAGTCGGGAAAGCGGAAAAGCGGAAAGGCGGAAAGTCTCAAAGCCTCGAAGTTTGTGTGTCGGCGGTATGCGTGCCAGTCGTTTGCATAAATCGCCCTTGCCTGTGCCCGTGCCCGTGCCCGTCTAAGTCGAGTCCCTTTCATTTTTGTTATTACCCCAAACATTCCGTGGAAACCAGAAAGCAAAGCAAAGCCCTCGCGTGAGCGTCTAAATTGCCCTGCAACAATGGCAGGCTCAAATGGTTTGCGGCTAATCCTGCTGGCGACGGTGATCCTGCAGGTCGCCTGCCTGGCGGCGATGGCAGCGACGGCGGCGGCGACTACCAGTGGCACGGTGGTGGTGCTCAGCGACGTGAACAACATGTTGCGCGATGCCACCAAGGCCACCAGCCCATCGAAGGATGTCAAGCCCAAAACGGAAACGGAAGCGCCAGAGTCGAGCGTGGAGCTGCTACGCTTCGTGGAGGACGAAGAGGAGGAGCGCGACGAGGAGCAGGAGCGGGATTCGCGAGAGCAGAAGGCATTGGGCGACCAGGTGCGCCTGCTGACCAAACAGCTCGGCGCCCTGATGCTGCGCCGCCGCGAGGATTACGAGATGCTGGAGCACAATCTGCGCAAATCCCTGCGGCTCACCTCGAATGCTGCCAGTGCCGATTCCGGCCTGCGCGACGAACTGAATCAGCTAAGGTAAGCCTAACGCACCCCCACCTATAATGCCAATATCGAGCTCGCCAGCGTCCTAGTTCCCAATCGAATTTGCATTGTTAATTAGGGCAGAGGACCGCCTTGCCATTGGTCAATTGGTCTCGCTGGCAATTTGTGGAGCCAGAAACTTGGCCCGAAACTCAACCGCAGTCACGTAGAACTTGTCGCGCAACTTTTGGCCAACGAATTTATGGCCCTCGAAAGCAGGCAACAGTTTTTAGCCATCCAATTTGGCTGCCGAAAAGTCTTTTTCTTTTGCAAATTAAAATGTCCTCCAGATTGAATTAAGTCTTCAAGTAATTAAGTGAAATCTTGAAGATTTTCTTAAACAGAATTTTAATGAATTAACTAAAGTATGTCTTGTTTTTGTACTCTATTCATATTTATCTTATAAATTAAGCATTGTTAAAGAACCATAGTCTCATTTATCCCTGCACGTGCTTTATTATCAGATCCTTGGTCGTCTCCTAATGACCTGCATGTTTTTCTTTCGCAGACTGATGATATGATTATTTTGCTTATTTTCATAGCGAGAAAATGAACAGATATTGTTGTTGAGTTTTTCCCAACATTTTCATACGTTTTTCCACCACCACCACCACCACTACCCGAGACCGAGGTCAGTGCAATGGAGAAAGGAATTCGAATGCGGGACATGATTGTGTCCAACTAATTCAGACAAATACATGAGAGTAGGAGTTTGGGGGGCTAAAAACAGGATAAGACATCTAATCAGAGCAAAGACATGAGCCACATGCCCAGCCCAAGTTTGCGTAGCATTCGTGATTTGTTTTGTTGTCATGGGCTGACTAATAATGATTGTCTCATCGAGCAGAACGCACACACAACCCCCCACACTCACATACATACATCAGTTTAGGCCCCGGAAATACGAGTATCTGGCCAGCTTGTGTCTGTGGCAGCGTAAAAAATACGTAAAAATGGCACACTCTTAATTTACTGTACAAATAGCTAAGGTTAGACCGTTGTTGTTGCTGTCGTGGACATCGTAAACTTTGTCAGTGACACCGTAAATAATTCAACACACGCTCGTGTGAGCTACAGGCAGAGAAATTATATATTTTTTTAATTAAGAAATACAAGAATTGAAAGATGATTACAATGACTTTCTTTTCATTTACACAATAAGCAATTAAGAACTTATAATAAAGTTTATCCATCAAATAATAACTATAGCCTCCTCCTCTCCTAATTTCAATCTACTTACAAGTCGAGGTCCCTCCTCTTCTGCATGCATTTATAGGTCTTAACCTATTTCTCTCTCTCTTACTGTAGGACATGACTTACTCCCTTTCTTTTTTAACAAATTCCCAAGATCCCTGTCTTATTTAATATTTACTACCTTTACTTTTTACCTACTCTTCAGTTAGGAAGATTTTTCCCTCGGTGTCAGGTCCCACGAACAAGCCAGAGTGTGTGTTTCCAGACAGGGCGGACACTCACACACATAAATGTATTAGGGCAGGAACTCCCAAGGCAAACGCCAGTCAAACGTCATGTCAGTTGTGGTTTATGTGATCCTCTATCGCAGCCGCCCCCACAAACCGCCGTCGCCCCACGAGCCCCTGTTTACCTGGACCTGTGAAAGCGTCCTAGAAGGCCAGTGCCTAACCCAAAGCTTTGGTGGACGACATCATTATCTGATTGGGCGCACTAGCGTGTGTCCTGTTCTGTTCTGTCCTGTCCCGTCCTGTCCCGTGTGCTGTGTTGATTTGAGTAAATTCGATAACATTCGCAGTGACTGCGGATGAAAGTGGCGGCACTGCATCCATTTTGGTAATTAAAATGAGGACAACACGCCATCAGACGTCATCAAATCAGGGCCGATGAAGTTCGGCATTGCAATGTTCATGTTGCGTTTTCAATTTGCTCGCATGTCATTGACAGCATTTTCAATTTTCACTTGAATGACAGCCCAGTTTGCCATGTTTTCGTTTTGTTTCTTTTTTGTTACTCCCCATATATACGAATATGTATAGACTCGTGTGTATTTCCGGGCGGGCGGGTGTTGTGCAGCCAGCAGCCAAGCGAAAAATTGCCAGGGAAGCAGGACAAAAAAAAAAGAAGGAAAATAACAGCAGAGAAGGTTAATACACGAGTCCTGTTGGTTTTGGCATAGAAACAACAGTTGCCATCGGGCATCTGTAGCGTAGCGATTGTTTTGGACAGTAATGCACATTTGCGAGCTTCAAAAAATGCTTAAAAAAGCAATTCTATTTCGGACGATGTTCGGATTTGGTGTTCCATCGAGTTTCGGGGCAGTTTACGCATTTAATGCGTCCCAAACTTTTTCAACTCTGCCTGCCCCCGGGCTCTGGCCCCCTATTTTAATTAAATATTTAAGTAATTACGTTGCTCTCGTAGATGTATGTATATACATAAAACAACAAACAGAATATTGCGAAACCCTTGCTGGGGAATCATAACTTTGCCCACATGCCGGCTGTCTGTCTGTCTCTCTGTCTGGCCGGGGCCACAAAACTGGCAAGTCATAAAATTAACAAAAAACACCCACCGACCGCACACACGCACAATGCAATGCAACAATTTGAAATATTACGTATACGCAGCCGAAATAAAAACCCAGCCAAATGTGATGTATGTACATCACAGGCCAACGAAAGGAGAAGAAAACTTTTCCTTCCTTCTTTCTTTTTTTCGAATTTCCTTCTCTCTCTTTTTTATATGAAAATTTCATGTTGTGTGTGCTCTTTTGACAGCAGAAAATAAAACAACAGGCCGTCGCAACCGTCGCCGCCTCCCGAAAACAAAACTTTTTACCTACGCTCCGAATTTGTTGAGCTCCTTGTTCTGCTGCTGCTGCTGCTGCTGCTGCTTCCGCTTCCGCTTCTGGTTCTGTTCCTGCTTCAGCTTCCTTCCAACTGACTACTTTAATTGTCTGAAATGCCACAAAAATGCGTCCTGTTCTTGGTGTTTTCCTTTCTTTTTTCTGGTAGCAACTGGCAACTGCCACAAGTGCTACAACGTTTTCATTTTCAACATTTAAGCAACGTTTTCCCCCGTCGCACTTGTTGTTTTGCGGCCTGTTCCCCGAAAGTTTGTGTTCTCCGCTTATTTTGTGTTCACTTCTGTCCGAATGACTTGTGTGATTTCTGTTTTCGACGAATGTTCGAAATAATTTTGCAATGCTTAATTTGAGTGCTGCATGGAAATTGGGTGCCGCATCCCGGCAGAGTGCAGTGCAGGCTGCGAAATCCCATTAGTGGACCGCATGCCGGCCGCATTGGCAATTAAGTTAGCCGACAGCCCGAAAATGTCAATTTAAATTAGATTTCCTGGTCGCTGGCCGCACCAATGTACGAGCAATTAAATTGTTACGCTTAATCGTTTTACCTCCAGCTAATTAGAGACTTTTCAATGTATTTCCAGAGAGGAACTGGCTACGC
This sequence comes from Drosophila tsacasi, assembly GCA_018904565.1. Classification (NCBI taxonomy): domain Eukaryota; kingdom Metazoa; phylum Arthropoda; class Insecta; order Diptera; family Drosophilidae; genus Drosophila; species Drosophila tsacasi. The sequence goes on from JAEIHY010016063.1 coordinate 17,426, forward strand.
TCCGCTCCTCGCAGAGTGGCAACAAGGAGCGCCTGACCGTCGAGTGGCTGCAGCAGACGATCTCCGAGATCCGCAAGCAGCTGGTGGACCTGCAACGCACCGCCGGCGGCGTGGCCAAGGATGTGCAGCAGCGTAGCTCAACCTTTGAGGACCTGGCCACCATCCGGAGTGACTATCAGCAGCTAAAGCTCGAGCTGGCCGCTCAGCGCGAGCGTCAGCAGCAGACGGAGGTCTACGTACAGGAACTGCGCGAGGAGATGCTGCAGCAGGAGCAGGACTTCCAGCACGCACTTGTCAAGCTCGAGCGGCGTCACAAGGATCCCAAGGAGCGCAGCTCGGCCAGCGTGGAGGAGGAGTCAGGCAGTCAGGAAGCCGCCAGCCAGGAGGTGAGTACCCACTTTATGCTAATGATCAGATAAGCACGCGAGGGCCAAGGTAAAAGAGGCACTGCACTGGGGAAAAAACAGCTAAATGGGTGCTTAATTGAATAAAATTGTTGAGGTGAATTTATATTGAATATTAAATAGGGAATTAAATTTTGAATAGAAATTTTGAATGCAAGAAACCACCGCTTAAGCATTAAATAATATAATTCATGTTTCGGGAAAGAATTTATTGGTTTCTATGATGTTTCTATAAATTTTTATATTTCTTCTTTGAAGTTAAAAATAAAAATAAATTTAAAAAAAATATAGCGAGCTTATTAAGCACTGTAAGTCTCTTATATTTGTTGCCTGGAAACCTGGGTATTTTGTTGAATAAACATATTATTTTACCAGTCGATCAATTCTAAATTCTTCGCAGTGTGCAAGGGTTATGAATAATTTGAGTTGAGAAGAATATGCCACTGAGTTATACCTTTTCTCTGCGTGCTTTTTATGGCCACCGAAAGAGAGCCGCCGCTTTGTTTTGTTTTCCCTTTAAGTGCGGGCCCATAAAGAGACCGCCAACCTGGCGGAGCATTATCTGGCCGTTTTATGCCTTATTTTATACGGCCGACCCGCCATCTCTCCGCCAGGTGAGCCTGGCTAAGAGGGTTGCTGAGGGTTTTCGCTTTAGTGGCCGGAGGGGGTTGGGTGGTAAGCGACATGATGTGCTAACGAGTGGGGTTGACTCTGGCCCCGTTGCCCTTCTGCGTTTTAATGGCCTGCCACATACGTTGCCCAAATTACTCATACGCACCGCAGGACGTTGTCGTATTTAATATTTAATGCCAAAGCCGGCCCGCCCCTGGCAGCCACTTAGCCCCACGTTCAATGCCTTAATATCCAGGCGGCCCGGACGCATCATAAAGAGATTGCTGCAAATGAAGCCATGATCGGTGGCATCCTTTCGTCAGAGTCCTGGCATCCATGCGGAAGGTGGGCAGCAGTCAGCCTGGGCTTACACTCGTGTCAGGCTTAGAGTGGATGACGGGAAATAACTCCGACGGGAGCTCAGTTCAGTCAGAAATCGGATCTGCAGCTGAAGGATTTCAGGGCAGAGCGAGCTGGGCATACACCCCCACACCCACATCCACACCCACTGCGTTCTTAATTATAATTAATGTCAATAAAGGGCTAGCAGCAGGAGAAGCCCAGGAGCGGGAGAAACAACTACTAAACGAGGCAACAATGGGGCAACTTGGAGCAAAAACAAAGGCAGCTGCTGTTAACAGGTAAAGCCACATCGAAGGGTAGGGAAGGGAGGGGCAGCAGGAGCACCAGCAGGAGGAGGAGCGGTAGCAGGAGCCAGTAACAAGCTCCTGGTTGCTTCATTAAAAGGATTATGCGTCGGGTAGTCGGTAGCTCCAATATGGATGCGAGTGCGGTTACGTCGTCGTTCGACCATCAACAAAATGTGTCAGTGGGGCCCTTTTACCTTCCGCTCATCCGTTCCCATCCCCATCCTTACCCCTCCCTTACCAGCTCTCTTGGAAAAAGCCATCAAACTGGTTCAGCTGCCACCTGTTTTGATCTCGTTTCTCGACTTCTCAGCTCCTTCAGCGTTTTATTCACTCCACTTTGAAGTTGGCTTTAGCGAAATTTGCCAGCAAAATTCGCTTGCTCGCTGGGAAATTGTGTTTATGCCTTTTGTGTTGGCTCGCCCACAAAAGCGAGGAAATTTCGGCAAGTTAAAGCAATTACCAGGCGAGAGAGAATCTCAAAAGGGCGAAATAGAAAATTTAAGAAAAATATAAGCAATCGAGGGAGATGTAATCTCAGGGTTAAGAACGGGCTTTACCCCTTGAATGGTTTTGAAATTTGAATTTGAGGGAATTTTTACCTTAAAGACTGGTAGTATTTGAGTGCTTTTAATTCTTGATTTAACATTATGTAAAGGTAAAAATTGAAATGTTGTGTTTTCTGTTAGGAATATAAACATAACACGACAGCCTTATTGGTTTCTTTATGAGTTTTATGGCTTTCTTAGATAATATTATTTACAATTTAAAGATTTTACAAATTTCTCTTATACTTCATTTGCTTAATTTAGCAATTAAAGCCATTTCTGGGCCATAACCTAGGCACACTCCTGTGGGTTCGATTCTCTCGCCCAATGACCAATATACCCTTGAGACTCCTTTAAGTACCAAAAGGGGATTAAGTGTTCAGCCAGGCAGCTTAAGCCGCTTTCGCCGGACTTCGGAGCACACACACGACGCAGCAGCACTCTTACTCGTGTGTATATATCGTATATCCATATATCGTCGACGCTTGTGTAGGTTTATATATCATTAATGGGCAGGCCGTTGCCGAAATATAAAGCGAAATTGCAGAAAATTGCAAAACAAAAGGCAGGAAATCACCTTTTAATCGCCCGTCGGCCAAAAGGCAGAGATGGCAATGGGGATTCACTGGCCAGCCGCCAGCTGCTTCGGGAACTGGCTTAGGTTCACTTTGATGGACAGATGAGGGAGGAGTAGGAGGAGGAGGTGGATGAGCAGGGCCCTTGTTGCCTTTTGTCTCCTGTCTTGCCAAGTTTTTGGCAGTCGGATGGAGCTGGAGCAGCGGCAGATGCTCTCAAGTGCTCCGATAATCAGTTGTGCCCCCGTCTCCCTGTATCTCCACTTGTTCCCCCCAATTGCCATGCGAAGTTCGCGATGCTTCAGCACAATTTGATCCTTTTCATTACTTGGCTTGCTTTTTTTTCCTTGGGTTTCTTTCCCAGGCCAGAGAGCCCTTCTTTTGACCATCAAAACCAGTTTCCCAGTACTTTCCCACAAGCAAAACCAAAAGCAATTTTTGAAAATTGTTATTATGGAAGCGCAGCAAAGCAGAAATTAGGTTAAATTAGAACAAAGAGCAGAGAGCAGATAACAAAGGCCAAGGATACGGGGCCAGATGGGAAAAGGGAGAAGAGGAGCGAAAAAAGCAGGCCAGCCAGAGCCGAAGCAGCAACAAAATAAATAAAAATACAAACAATAAAATTGCACAGGTGGCCGCCACGAGAAAAGGCATACCATGGCCAGAAAAATAGACAAAAATTCTTTTGGTTGTGGGTATGTGTGGGGTGTGTGTGTGTGTGCCTGTGTGTGCTTGTGTGTGGCTGGTTAAATTTAATCAACTTTTCTTTATTTGATTAGTCGGTACCAAAAATACAACAAGAATAAAAAAGAACATAGAATAAAGTACACAGGCGAGGGCGTAGAAAGTTATGCAAAACCAGAAAAGACCTTTGGGGACGACTCTAGGCAGAAACCAGAGACACTGAATTCCGGGAAATGCCTGAAAGAAATATTAAACATAAATAAATAAGGAGAAAGCTAAAGAAAAGCAGGAAAAAATTAAAAAGAAAGGTTGCTATGGCGCAACTTGAAAGATAAAAAGTACATATTTCCTATGAAAGATCCTCAGCAGTTGGCCAGCATAAACACTGTAAAGATAATTGAATATTCTGCTTGGAAAACATAATTAACTGACTCAAGTTAATCCCAAACAAATTAACCAACCTAAACTTTGGCCAAAAGTCAAGACCCAAAAGGTGACAGCAGACATCTGCAGGTGACAGGAGGATATTGTCGGATTTCAATATAATTTTGCCAACTCTAATTGCAAACTGTCGGCAGGACTGATGCCTCCGATATACATATGCACACATATGTTATGTGTCCACGTATAAAGTAACAAATGGCTTTGATGAAAGCTGTCACTTGCAACAGTTGGGCCCAGATACGAGCTACCAGAAAGGAACGCAAATGTTTATCATTGGTTATTGATGCTCCTCCTGCGAGTTGCCTGCCTTGGCCATAGGATATCGTACGCATGAGAGACTGGCTGTTAAATTAGCAGGGCAAACAAATGCCAGGCAGGAGCACAACACGGGTAGAGTGGTGCAGGAGCGGGAGCTGAAGCAGAAGCAGGAGCGGGAGCAGGAGCTGGAGCTGGAACAGAAGCACACCCCGAAGGCAGTCTGACACGGAGGATCCGGTTTCGGTTTCTGAATACCTTGTATATGTGTGTATACACACCCCATCCGAGCTCTCGTACCCAAACATTTTTACCTTATTTATGTTGATATTTGTTTTGCTTTTGTTTCACGTTACATACCATCCATTCACTCTATCCATACTCCTCCGCCGACTGGCACTTCAGCTGCTGTTTCTGTTGCTGGCAATTTGTTTGATTGTTCAGCAGCTCGATGCGGAGGAGCTCCCGGTTGTGTTAGCCCTTTTCTTCCAGAATATTCCTCTTATTTACCTGATATTTATTTCATGATTCAAATTATTTTTATTGATACATTTGACAGGATGCTCTCAGAGCAGGCTCAAGGAGTCTCCGATTCCCTCTTTGGTTTTCAATTTTCTGAGAAGCTTCCCAAAAAAAATAAATTAAATGTGCTTTTGTGGGGGAAATATGTTAGTTTCAAATTATGCCCACGTCTGCCGGATTTTTGCGGCCAGGGATTCAGGATCAGGTTGACGTTGACGTTGACTTTGAGGTCGTCCTGGCCATGTCCTAGAGAACGAGAACAGGCCTTCCTGCCGGACCCCTCCCGAATGCGCATTAACTTAATGGCATTTTGTGGCGCCCTCGTCCTTGCCCTATCTTGTGCTGAGCGTAACTTTTTCAAGCATCGCACAAAAGTCCTATTAAATTTTTACGACAATTCGCCGTAGAGCAGCAGGAGCAGGGCAGCAGGAGCAGGTTTTTCCTCCTTTCCTATGCGACATGCAGCAGCATAGCCCTCATTGCCATTCGCATTCCCTTGGAATCGCTGTCGCGCTAATAGCAAATCCTTGTTAGCTTTCACTTAAGTATGGCATGTAAAATTTTCACTTTTAATCCATGAGGCGGGCGGTCCTTTGTTATGGAAGAAAATTAATTAGTTCAGCAGGTCCTGCTGCAGCTTCCTGCTCCGTGTTTATGGCCTCAGACTCAGACACGAGCAGATACTCGACGGGAAACACGGAAAACACTTCAAATATTTATGCTTCAATTTCGATTTCAATTAACGCGGCCATTGTCCAAAAAAAAAATCATTTGCTTAGCTGGAAGTTGTGTCTCCGCGGCGGGAAATTTGAGCCGCATAAATCACATTTAATTATACCGTTGATGGGCGAAATTTATATGCCAGAGCAGTGTGGCACCTTTACGCCTTCGATATATACATACACATATATATGCTCGTTCCGTATACATATATATTGAGGATTTCTCCGTTTTGATGGCCACTTCCCGTCTCGGCCAGAGTTCATATAAAACGCGAACGTGTCGTATTAGCCGCGTTCGTGACCTTTCACATAAAACAACGCCAAGGAGCCGCAGCCCAAGAACCCCACCACACCACATCTCCCATCCGCAGCACCACCCGCCACCGCTGCGGAACGTGCGTGAGGGCAGAGCAAACAAAAGAAGAAAGGGACGGGGAAAGCGGGGAAAAAGCAAAGGAAAAGCGGCAAAAAAAACATTGGCTGTGCGGCACCAATGAAAACACTGGCCCCAGCAGCCCCAAAGTGTTCGATTGAGGCACAAACGCAGCTCGGGCATAAATATTCATGAATATTTTCCATATTTCTGTTGATCTTCTGTTGCCTTTTTCGCCGACGAATAATTGAATTTGATTTTGGAGGGGGAGGTTGCGATGTTGGCCAAAAATTTCGTAAAATAAAATACATTTACGAGTGACTTGCTCCGCGTATCTCTCCCGGAGTAAGTCAAACAGTGAATCAATTTGAGTGAGTTTTCCTTAAAGCCAAATAGTGCAGGCTTAACAACATATTTTGCATATTATTTGCTTATATCCCTTGGCTTTTCCAAATAATACTCTTAACGAAAGCCAATCAAGAAGAATTTCGATGTAAAGCTTACGAGCTTCTCTTTTAATTGGGAAAAGTGGCATTTCTTTTATTAGTTAAGCCAGGGTCAAAGCAAACGGAAAGTCCACAGAAAAACTTTGAAAGGGGGAATTAAAAAGAGTAATTTATTTATCTTTCCCTTCCTTTTTTTCGTTGCCCCTTTTGAGGAATATACATCACAATTGCGACACAAACACAGACGGTCCCATTCATACACTCATTGCATTCATTAGCAGGACACTTTCTGCCAGCAAGCCAGCAAGCCAGCATCCTTTATTAGTCAATTACCCGGGGACATTTCTATGACTGATGGCCATCACGGGCGCCGTGAATGAAAGGATAACCAGAAAACGTACAGAAAGTGACAGATACCGAACCAACACACAGATCCTCTGGCGATGTGGGCGATGCATTCATTGAGCATGCCATGAATGTGACCCAAATGGCATTACCTTGGTTTACACGGCCACAACAGCTCCTCGCTTTCGCTGTCGCCGTCGTCGTCGTCGTCGCTGTCACTCAGCAAAATTATTTCTATGCATATTGTATGCATGTGGAAATTTATGCAGCTTTTACCACCGAGCGTTAAGGGATGCAACTCCGGGCTAGAGGAGGATGCAAATCCACCTACGGCGACAGCGGCAGCGGCGGCTTCAAGCAGCTTCGGGGATTTACACGCTTTGGGCAAAGCTGCAGCTCGAGCTGCAAGCCCTGCGCTGCAGCTGACATTATTGTTGCAGATTCCAGGCTCCACACTGCGCGCTCCTCGCTCTAAGCTTCACGCTCCCCGCTCGCGGCTCATCCACTCATCCCCCGCATGCATCATGCTCCGCTTGTCTGCCTGGTTATGAAATGCATTTATAATAAATGGATTTAGCATTCAATTCCCAGCACATAATCCTAGCCGCGAGCAACAAAAGAATCTCGGCCAGCTTACAAGCTCTTCCCGCTCATCATTCTCAGGCGTGACTTTCTTTTGGAAAATGAGAAAAAATTAAATGAAATTGTTTGGGAAACTGGGTACTTGAATTTTTCTCTATTATATTATTTAGAGTTTAGGGAAAGCTTAGGAAGGGTTCTTAAGAAAGAGGAATCTCGCACAAATTTAAGACGCTTGACTTGAAAAGATAATATGTTTTCAATAACTTATATTTGATAGTTCAATTTTCTTAATTTTTTCTTCACTTTCTTCCAGTCTAATGGCCTAGAGCTCTCTGCCGATCACAAGCGTCGTCATTGCCGCTTCCAGAGCGAGCAGATCCACCAGTTGCAACTCTCCCAGCGCAACCTGCGCCGCCAGGTGAACGAGTTGCGATTTCATCACATCGACGAGCGTGTGCGCAGCATCGAGGTGGAGCAACACCGCATCGCCAATGCCAACTTCAACCTGAGCAGCCAGATTGCTGCGCTGGACAAGCTGCACACCTCCATGCTGGAACTGCTCGAGGACGTCGAGGGTCTGCAGACGAAGATGGACAAGAGCATTCCAGAGCTACGGCACGAGATTTCCAAGCTGGAGTTCGCCAACGCGCAGATCACCTCGGAGCAGAGTCTGGTGCGCGAGGAGGGCAAGAATGCGGCCCGATCTCTGCAGGCCATGGCCGTGAGTGTCAGTGTCCTGCAGGAGGAGCGCGAGGGCATGCGCAAGCTGACCGCCAATGTGGACCAGCTGAGGACCAATGTGGATCGCCTGCAGTCGCTGGTCAATGATGAGATGAAGAACAAGGTGGGTACTTGAGCAAGAACTCTTTTGAATATTTAACATGATTCTGAGAAGTGTATTTAATAATTAATTTTTTTTTTTTGGTTTCTAACTAACTGAGTTCATCATCCCCTTTATTTTTCTTGTTCTCCTGCAGCTCTCGCACCTGAATAAGCCCCACAAGCGACCCCATCATCAGCAGCTGCAGCAGAATCAGGATTCGGAGCAGGACTCCTCACCCATAGACTCCGCCCTGGCCGAGACCCTGGTCAGCGAACTGGAGAACGTGGAGACACAGTACGAGGCGATCATCAACAAGCTGCCCCATGACTGCAGCGAGGTGCACACCGAGGCGGACGGACTGCATCTGATCGCACCCGCTGGCCAGCGGCATCCTCTGATGTCGCACTGCACCGCCGATGGCTGGACCACGGTGCAGCGTCGCTTTGACGGCAGCGCCGACTTCAATCGCTCCTGGGCCGACTATGCCAAGGGATTCGGAACGCCGGGCGGCGAGTTCTGGATCGGAAACGAGCAGCTGCACCATCTCACCCGTGACAACTGCAGCCGGCTCCAGGTGCAGATGCAGGACATCTACGACAACGTCTGGGTGGCCGAGTACGCCCGCTTCTACATCTCCTCGAGGGCCGATGGCTATCGACTGCAGATTGGCGCCTACAAGGGCAATGCTTCGGATGCCCTCAACTACCAGCAGGGGATGCAGTTCTCCGCCATCGACGACGACCGCGACATCTCGCAGACGCACTGTGCTGCCAACTATGAGGGTGGCTGGTGGTTCTCTCATTGCCAGCACGCCAATCTCAATGGGCGCTACAACCTGGGCCTGACCTGGTTCGATGCCGCTCGCAACGAATGGATCGCGGTCAAGTCCAGCCGGATGCTGGTCAAGCGTCTGCCCGCCGCCGAGTGCCAAGCGAGCGTCGCTTCCGCCGCTTTCACTTCTGCTTCTGCTTCTGCTTCCGCTTCCGTTCCGCCTCCAACGGTAACGAGCAGGGCAGCAAACACGGCGGAAGCCACGACGGGAGCGACGCAGCCGAGCGGCGTGGTGCAGTTCGTGACCGAAAGGCAGGCGTAAGTGAGCTGTTTTCCCGCCAATTCCCCCGGGGGGAAACTGCTACAGTGAACCACCAGAGCCATGCCTACTATAGTTGGCAGGGCACTGTTTGTCTACAAGATCTAAAAGATCCCGGCAGGATCCCCGCAAGTGTAAATAATCAGCGGATCTAAGACCTAAGTTGTAGCATTAATCTTCGAATGGAGCTTACACTCACACTAGGCGTATGCGTAATTTAGTTGGCCAACAACCAGAGACCCCTAGTACTCCCTCTACCCGTTCCACCCGTTCCACCCGTATACATATTCGATTCTTCGGTCTTTCAACAAGATCTCATAGAGGCTTAAGTTCCGCAGCAGCAGTGGCTCAGACCAGACAGCGGGAGCATATCATTTTGAGAGAGTGCAGAGTTAATGTCTAGACATAATCGACCCCCTAAAACCTAAAGATACAACTAAAACTAAAGCTAAAGCTAAAACTAATCTAGTAATCTAGGTAATGTGTAAAAGAGGCCTATTCCGCCTAGGCCCATCTCAGACAAATAATAAATATATATATATACGGCGGAGCCCATTCCGCAGCGTTAGGTTCTAGTTGTAGCTCTTAAGGCCACCATATCAGTCATATGAGGTATAAACAGCCACTAGGAATAGCGTTGGTAAATATTGTAATACTTGTAATTGTTGTACCATACGTTAGTTTCTCCGTGCTTGCTAAGTGTCTGCTTCAGTCCAAGTCCAAACACTAGCCCGAACCCTAACCCGAACCGAGACCGCCCCGTAACATAGAACCGATGGAGTCGCCATGCCAAAGAGATCGAGTCAGAAATAGTGGCAGCAGAAAGCCAGTTTATACGAGAAGCACAAAAATTACTATTTTCTGCAGTTTTGCATATACCAAAAAGAACAAATGAAAGAGAAAAACAAAAAACAAAAAACCATAAACGAATAAAGCGAGGGGCAGAAACCACAAGAGCTAATAAATTGCATTTAGCACTTAAGTTATAAACTATATTATTATGTATACATTAATTTTATGTCCTGTAAATTAAGCAACTGAAAAGGAAAAGCCAGAAAGCCAGAAGGCCAGACAACAGCTTGGGCCTGTCAAACCGGCGTATTTTACAATAAATGGATTGATGTGAAAAGAAAAACCCCGTAAAGAAAATAAGGCAATCTTTTAATCATATGTGGAGGGGAGTAAAGTGCGTGAAATCCGCACTCAATTTATTAATTAAAATGTTTTAATTATCAGATCCTTTTCCCCCTTTTCGAGTGCTGCGGGAAAGTGTGCTACGGATTTCACTGCCCCGCGTATAAGCAAACAGGGAAATGGATATATATATATATGTTTCAATTGAAAGATGTTTGCACCCGGAGTGCAGACGCAATAGTTTTCGTATTTTCCCAGTTTTCCTTATTTTCTGCTCTCCCCCCTCCCTGATTTTCCCCCTCGAAGGAGAGGGAGTGATTGCTTGGGGCCATTTATCAGCACGTGAAAGTTGCCAACTGCCAGCCAAGAACTTTAATAATGCAAAACTCAAACATTTTTCATCATCTCGTTATATTGAGACCTCCCAAAACGAAGGGGCGGCGCCGGCAGAGTGGGCGTGGCCTGACACGCTGATCTCCTTATTTATGCATTTATTTTGTTGACATTTTGCAGTCAAAACTTGCTGAGCTGCAAATGGATAACTGGCTCTTGCTCTGACTTCGACGCCGTTCGAAAGCAAAGTTCAAAGAGTGCGCCCCTTCCCACTCAAAAAAAGAAAGAAGAAAATATGTAAAAAATGCTACAAAAATTGCATTGAAATGAGAAATGCAGAGCAATTTTGTTATGCAAATGCGACACTGAGAGAAGGCCAGAGAGATGGCGCACAAATTGACAGCGACTGGAGAGAAGCTGGAGAGCGTTCGAAATGTAAAACTTGTGACATTTATTTATAGAGAGACAACAAACCGGATTCGGCCATTCGTCCCATTACCCATGCCCCACTGGAGAAGTGGCTTTTAAATTCATTCCCGGAACCCACTTGGGGTCCGTCGGTCGTACGGTCAGCAAGTCAACACAGGAGTTTCTGCACCATTTAACCTGAGAGCGTCTTGCAAATGAAATCAAATTTGGTGTGAAGCCAAAGAGAACCGTTGTTGCTGCTCCTGTTCAACAAGGACCCAAAGAAACGAGAATTGCGTACAAAATGGGCACTCAAAAAATACGAAGAAAAAAGAAAAAAAAAAAGGAAAACGCTGCCGCTGCTGGCTCACCTCCAAAGCAAATAAATGCGAAAATGGAAAAGCGTTTCGCACGCATTTAAAATGGAAATCATTTATGGTCGAGCGGGCTTCCGGCACTCATTGTGTGTCTCCGTCTCCGTCGCCCATTTGCATTTCCGGCAATTAACAAAGGACCGACCCAAGGGCAGTGCATCCTCTCAAACAAAGCAAGCGAAGTGAACTCAGCTACGAATTGATGCATAGTTCGCCTTATGTAATATTTAATATTTACTGGATATTTACGATGCCCTCTTTTGTATGTTTCACATTTTCATTTTTCCAGTTTTCCATATTTCTCCCTATTTTTTTTTTTTTAATGCATTTTTTATATAGAATGTGCAACATGGCGTATGAGCAATTAAAATGCCACCCAGCGCTTACGCATAATTATCATAATTAATACGAAGCTTTGTAATCGACTAAAGTCCGCCCCGGCTCGTCGAGAGCAAAAACAAATTAAATGCGAGTATTTTATATGCAAAGTTATATTTCACTCCATTTTATTTTATGTCTGACACACATCTCAACGGTTTAATTAAAAGGCATAATGCCTTAAGCCCGCCAGCTCAGACCGAGTAGGGCAGGGTTGGCCTGGAAAAAAAGTTACAATAAATTTTTACGACTCTAATGCGGAGCCCAAATGACACAGAAATCCTCCGGCTAAAAGGGGTGCGGGGGGGCTTGGGGGGGGGGGGAAGGACACCATATGTGTGTGCCCTGGCAGGGGGCAAAGAGCAAACGCTTGTTAGCTTTCTCTTTTAATCAGCTCTCGGCGCGTAGTTTTGGCCCGTCGTCTTCTTGCGGCTGAGCCAGATAATAGGGCCGCTCTGGCAACGCAAAGTGTCCTCGCCGAAAAAGGGGAAATATATGCTAATTTTAATTAGCCCGAAATTTACATATGCCACGCACACTATTCAGCTCGGTTGCTGCCTCGCTTTCCTTGCTCTTTTCGGAGACGAAGAGCCACTCAGTCACTAAATACTACTCATGGCAATGCCAGAAATTGGTTAAACATTTTTTGGAGAGCAGCTCCTCGTTCTGCTCCGCACAGCTAATTCAATATTTCAATGAAGTTAAAAGTTCAGTAACAGATTTCTATAATTAAATGGGATTACTGAGCTTGAAGGGGAATTATAATTGGGGAGAAATTACAAAGCTTTATGTCTGCAAAGTTTGGTTTTAGGAAACTTAAAGCCATGAATCCTGTTTGGTAATTCGGTTTATAAGTTATTTATGTTTTATATTGTTTTGTAATTCGGCTTATAATTTATTTATATTTTGTATTGTTTGGTAATTGGGTTTATAAATTATTTATATTTTGTTTTGCCGCATTACCAAACTAATTCGGATTGTAATTTATTTATATTTTATATTGTTTGGTAATTCGGTTTATAATTTATTTATATTTTGTATTTAAGATATAATTTCCTATATATCTTATCCTCCATCTCGGATGTATCAAATTTCCAATTAAGTTTTATGATTTAATTTTCACATTGTCAATATTAATGCTGAAAACATTTTCCTATTTGCATTTTAAATGGGTTTAAAACCCATTTAAAAAGCATTCAAAATTATGGCTAGACATTTCGTATAATTTATGGTTTAAGCTGGCTGCCTGAAACACAAACTACCGCAACATATTTGTATAATTATCCTTGGTTTTGATAAATTAAAGGTGGATTTTGCTCAATTAAGTAGAGAATTTAATAAATATTCTATGGAGGGGGGCGTCAGTATGGATACTCTTTTTTACTATTTGTTTGCGATTTTATTAAAAATTGAAAACTATGTCATACGGGCACGTCAAACTTTTCGAATCCCAAACCACCAAATCCTTGCCTGTATCCCTTACTGCCGTCTGGCTAAACAGAGGAGAAAAGCAATCAGGCCTTTGTCCCTGCCGAGACTCGAAAGTCTGAAGAGATCCTTTGCTCCTTTGCTCGCATCAGCCTATTTGCTGCTGTTTGCTCCTTTTGAGGACCTTTGCGTTTTTGTTCTTCCTTTTTCGAGGGTAAACGCTGCCACTGCTAAAAGTCGCAGTGCATTAAACTGGCGGGTATGAAAAACGGAAGGGAATGGAGGAGGAATAAAAGTCAGCCCAGAGTCTTATTGTTTTCTGGTTTTTATCTACGAGCTGCTATTTCAGCTCTGTCACTGCTGCAGCTCCTCCTGCCACGTTTGGCGATTATTGTTGCAAAGTTAGTTGACAACTTGCCGGCCTCCTCCCGGCTGTTCTTAACCCAGGACACTGAGACTCCAGGACACCAGGACACCGCCCCCATGCAGATGATGGGCCGCCAAGCGTAATAAGGCCGAAGCCAGGAGGAGTCTAGTGAAAATAAACAGTTGGACAGCGGGACAGGCCAACTTGGGCATAGTTCCTCGGCATCGGCATCTCAGTTCCGCAGTTCCTCAGTTTCTCAGCTCCTCAGTTTCGCAGTTGTGCAGTTTATGCAGTTTCTGTAGCTCCTGCAGCTCCTGCAGCTCCTGCAGCTACCCAGTTTCGCAGTTCATAGTTCGCCTGTTGTCTCCTCATTGTCCTTGGCCATTCCTTATTTTCAGTTCAGCTCGTCTACTCTCTGGCTTTGGCTCTATATATTATTATTATGTCTTGGCTCGGGACGGGAAAAGTTTGCCATTCTATAACGACTTTGAATTTTTAATAATACCCCCGCTGAAAGTCGTCTAGCTGCTTTCGGTTGAAGCGGCTTAGCATTGTTACCAATTTAATGCGTTTTTGGTTGAGGATCGTGGGGCATCACGGGAAATTGAATATCCGTTAAGATATATTAACAATTTATGCCCCCTGATTGCGGGGCCACGATACCAGAGCGAAGAGCTGTGCTTTGTGAGCCAAAATTGAAAGCGAATTGAAAATGAAACGGAACCAAAATACCCACAGATATATGTGGGAGAAGGAGCAGGAGCAGAAACGGAATCGGGAACGTGGAGAGCAAGAGCAAGAGCAGTCGCAGTCATCGTCAGGGCCATAATGAGCAAGTCAATAGCCTGGCCAGTAACTGGAAAAGAGGGCCGGGCGAGAAATGGAGGAGAGGCAGGAAAAGCCAGCCAGGCAATCGATGACGGAGCAAGGAAGCTGCTGGCAGCCAGGAGCCATTCGCTCCTTGTCATGCAGAGGCAGAGACGTGCGATAAAAAGCAAATTGCAATTTGTTTTACTGATTTCCATGCTTTTGGCTTTATTTGCACGACGGAAACTTTCATTAACATCAAACAGAAACTGGAATCGAGGCAGTAATGGCAATTTCAACGACGCACAGCAAGGGCAAAGGACCAGCCACAGCCAGCCGCAGGAGCCTGACGAGAGCCTGACGAAACCGAATTTAAGCCCAAGATCTATAGTTACTCCTCGGCAAATGCAACAGTCGTACATTAAGTTGCATCCTTCATTTGGCCAGTTTTGGCAACTTAATTGATACAACCAGTAACTAGCCCCAAAGAGGCAGAGTGACGACGAGTGGGCGGCCTCTGACACCTCACCGAATTCCACAAATTCGTTGGGTAAATTGCACAGACTATGCACAAGTCCTACTACAACCAATTAGTTGGCAAATAATGGAGAGAAATGACTTTTCATCTCTAGACCGCAAACAAAAGTCCTTTTGTACTTCCTTCTCTCGGAGGGAGATGGCGGCAGGAGCCGGAAGTGGAAAGCGGAGACGGAGGCCACTTTATTTATGCATGGCGTCTGGCTGTAAGGATGTCGAAGAGTCGCCGCAACTTTTGTTGTGTGTTTCAAGTAATTTGAACAAATTTGCGAGACATTTTGTGGCCTCGGTGCAAATATTTTAGGCCTGACCTAACCACCCCCATCATCATCATCACCATCATCATCAACAAGAACAACGTCGTCATTGTTCCTTGTCCTTGTCCTTTGCGGACAAAGGCCAATTAACTTAAATAATTAGCCAAAAGTTTTGCCGTCAAGATGAATCTCTGCCGGTCGAGCTGGTTAAGTAATTTCAATAAAATGTTATCATTCTGTTGTTGTCGAGTCGCCCCCGAAAATCCAATCAATTATCAGCCCAAGGGGGCAAATACTCACCCGGAATCCCAATTCTGAACCGAATCCCCGAAGCAGAAGTCAAACTCTCTCTCCCCGTGGAATGGGCAACAAGCTGCGTCGTCGTCCTGTCGATGAGGAAGAGCCAGGAGGTAGGCGGCCAAAGAAGCCCCCAGGAAGATGGCCCTTCTGGCGGGTTGTCTACTGGCTGGCCATTCTGCTCCTGGTGGCCTGTCTGTGTGTGGGCATGTACTTCACCCTACACTCGGACTTTGGCGAGTGCTCCTCCTATGATGTGCGCTGTGATTAAACGCTCCCGCGGTTATGTAATCAGGTATACGTGTGTTATGTATGTATGTACCTGTGACGGGATTAAAAAGCTGTCTGTTTTTGGTGTCAACAATGTGCTAAGGTGAGTAATCTAAAAGAGAGTGGTTGTACCGCTCCATTAGCAAAATTATCAATGTACCCATTTATTTAGTTCATTAAATTTCAGTTTAATTAATTAATATCAAGATGTTTCCTGGCCGTGATATTAGCTGGGAACGCCAAAATCTCGATCAAAGCTGGACGTTTGTTTTCGTTGTTATTCTGTTATTACTACTTGGTGTTTACCTAATCGTATTCCTTGTATACTTTCTCGTTGCTCCTGACAAAAACTCCGTAAGTGTTATGATTTGTACTCTGCTATGGTTGTATTACTAACTCACTTTTAAACCTCCGCAGCTACTATAAAAAATCTAAATTTGCATGTCCTCTTTTTATAAATATGAATGTATCTGAATTAAAGTTTGAGATATTACACAGTACTATCTGTTCAGTTGCACTGCCGCTCGCATGTGGTCTTGGATTTCCAATTAATGCCAGATTAAGACCGCCCCATTGTTGATGAATACAAAGACAAGGACACGAAGCCGCACACTATCCCGTGCTCCACATGCAAATATCCTTGCTTTTCGTGTCTGTCTGAGTGTGCGAGTGTGCGAGCATCCTGATGCCATTCAAACTTATTGGAGCGCTTCCTTTTGATGGCGTCCCGGTTGACTCCTCAATGGCGAAACGCGTTTTAGTTGAATGAAGCTAGTGAATGCACATATTTGGCTGTAGATAAGAAAAAAATCCATGTGTCTGCACCGGCTGGCAATTATTTGTAGTATTAATTAACAGACTAAAAAAATATTCACTTGCGCCCTTTTTTCCTGTACAGAATTTCAGAATTTCAAATTGAAAATGCTCACAAACTGGATAACTAATTATCGATGTTTTTTATTTCCCAGAGAGCGGTTTCTATTTGTATCTGTATATATAATTAAAGGCCTAAAAAGTAATGTTCTATCTCTACAGCTCATTGCTGTTCTTTGTTAAAACAATAATTTCGTTGGGCCCAACTTTTTGGGAAATCTAAAGTCCTTATGAGGAGCCATCAGTCAAGGTCGGGCTTTACAAAGATTTGTCGGCGATTCGGGCTTTTATTTCTTTGACACTTCGCCAGACTCCGGCAGGTGAAATATAAATAAACTTTTTAATGAACTTCAAGATTTATTGCCGGCAGCAACAGCAGCAGCAGCCGCAGCATCTGTCTGACACTTTGCGGCCTGAAATTTTGGTTTTGGAATGTGTGGTGTTGCTTAGAGAAATTATTCGCACAATGTACTGCCAAGAATCCTATGGAGACCCATTTGGATACTTAAAGGGAGCCGAACTTAAAGCATCCGATGGAATATTCTGCAAATAATTGCACTCGGGAAGCCACAAATAATATCTTAATGCCTGCTCTGCATTTTATGAGCTTCCCATTGGTTGCACACACGCACGCTGCGTATGCGTAATGCCGATAAAATGGCATTAGGATAATTGAACAGTCGTCCAGGCCTGAGTCCTGGGATTAAGCCAAGGCAGGTGAAAATGTAAAATTCACAAAGCCCATTCGACTAATAAGCCCATTACAAGGACATATATGGATGCTGAGAGCGAGACTTTGATGATAATTAACAATTTCCTGCTATCAATTATCGCAGAGACGGAGACGCAGCGCAACAGATATTGAACTTGAAAGAGTCCCGGCTCAAGGATTAGTCTGGTAATGCCCTTTGCCCTGTGACTCTCTGTGTGCAGCCGTAACTTGGGCTGTATCTGTATACGAATCCTCTTCCTGCTTCCAACAAATCCCTGGCTCAAGCACAAGCGATTTGGCAGCAGTGTATTGACCCAATTGTGCTTACTTCTCTCTTACCAACGCATTGGAGTCCTGGGAAGGGAGGGAAGGGAGGGCAATGGAGACGAACACGAAAACAAAAAAAAAAACGAAAACTTTGGCTGCAAGTTAAGCTGGCCAAAAACTTCAGGTTGAAAACGGTCGAGAGTCGCCGGAGTGCTTAGCCAGCGATTGCTTTTGGCCAGGTCGGTCCTTAGTCCTTGATCCGGGCTTAATTTGTGCTCGATTGGCCAGTAAAAATGCGAACTAAATCTGAATCGTGGCGCGCCAATTCAACAGGCACGTAGTCCTGCTGCCGCCAGGACACAGGAGAATCAACAACGAAAAAACAACGGTCGCTGACATCACCAACGTGAAGGACAAACAAAACATTTGACATAATGTGCGGACTTTTGTGTCGCATAAAATGGTATATGGCAGATGCACCTCTCCTTATAAATGGTGACACAAATAAAGGATGCCACGTGCTGCGAATGTGTGTGTGGTATGTAAATATCGCACACTCCGACGCGTGAGTGAGTGTGGCAGTGTGTAAGTGCTGTGTTTGCGCTTCCGTCTGTCAGGATGTTATGTGTTGGTTGGATGTTGGATGTGTGTTGCCGCCGTGTTGTTTATGCTCATCGTCCTTGTAATGATTGTCGCCAGCCGCCTGCACGTGCTTTCCTGTTCGATATTTGCCTTGGTCGCCACACATTGTATCCCAGTGTTTATTTTTTCTTCCACATCTTCTGTAGGGATCTGTGTTTAAAACCGAACTCGTTTCGAGTGCCCCAGAATGCCTGATTGCAGAGTCGTAGTATTTGCATTGCATAGCAAAGCCATGGCTTAAATTCGTTATGCATCTTACTTCGTTTCCAAACGTGGTTGGAAGTATTTCCTAACAAGAAAGAAATCAAACTTCGGCACACCAAAGTTTCTATACCCTTGCTTCTGACTGATATTATAATACCCCGAAAGGAGTATAAAAATTTAAATATTTATCCATAAATTTTTTTTAAATTTTTTTTATAAATTTTAACCTTAAAAATATCGAAAAAATTAAAAAATTGTTTTATCTACCAGACACGGCTAGATCGTCTCAGCTGTCGATACTGATTAAGAATATATATGATTTATAGGGTCGGAAATGACTCCTTCACATTGTTCTGTGCTTCTGACTAAAATTATATAGTAATACCATACAAGGGTACAAAAATGAGGATACATTTTTATTTTAGCTTGGAGAACAAGGAATTTTTACCAATATTATCTGATGTATTGCAATGTCCTCATTGTGCAGTTTAGCTTGATGAGCATCTCTATTGAGATGTGAGATGCCATATTGTCCCAGTATTGCAATAAAGCTTAATCTGCTGTAAACGCGCTTCACTGGTGGCAAGTGAGATGCCATTATATTCCAATATTGCATTATAACTAGATGAGCAACTCTAATGCAAGTGAGATGCTACTATTTTGTGCCAATACTCCAAAAGACTGGTGTTACTTTTCACTTTATAAAAATTGCAGCATTCATATTTTTGGCAAGTACATAAATATATTTGATATAAAATGATTACACTGACTAAAAAACGAGAGCTCGGCTGGTTTTCGGAACTCGCATAAATCACATTCCCCAGCTGGAGCTGAAGCTGGAGATGTTATGGGAGCCAGTACTGGAGCCACAGCTCGCATCTATCCATCATGGCTAGCAGATAGCTTAAAGACCACTCAGGCACTCAAGAGCAGATGATTACCCAAACGAAACCGAAGGAGCAGACATCCTGCAGATCCTGCTGATGCTGCTGCTGCTGGTGCTCCTGTGTGTGCTTCCGAGGTCGTGTCCCCTGTCCGAGCCATTGTGGCTGCCCATGCATTTGGCCTGCATCGGAAACAAGAAATTGTAAAGTGCATGAATACGAAATGAACTGCGAGTACATTAAAGTCCTTTTGCCCTCTTTTTTGCCAGACCCCTTTGGCCGTTTGGCCCCCTTTCCCCCCTTTTAAAACGAAAATGAATACACTCGAGCGTAGTTCGCAAATACTTCAAATACTTCACATGCAATAAAAACACACAGAGGGAGAAAAAAGCCAAAACGGAAACCGCAGTTACAGATACACAGATACAGATACTCGAGAGAGAGAGAGAGAGAGTGGTTGGGCGATACAGCTGGGAAAGAGACGGCACTCAAACAATTTGCATTGTCTGCTGCCGGCCATTGCGGTTTGTCCGGGATTTCCGTTCGAGGTTTTTTCTTTTCTTTGTTTCCCCGCCCCCATTTCCCCATTTCCCCACATTTCCCGCTTTCCCACTTGTACGGCCTGCGAGAGATAAAGCCATGAATTGAGGCATTAATTGAATTGATTGAAATTGGCATCAGTGTCGTGGACAAAAAAGAGTTTGGACAACTCTCCCACTTCGCATTATGCAAAGCCAAAACAAAAAATATGCTGAATGATTTTTTAAGATAAACTGATCCGATGCAGGCATCCATCGCAAATGGGGCGATGACATCGGGTTACCTCTTTTCCTATTTTAAATTTAAAAAATATGTAACAGATATCAGGTTGGAAATTTTTCTAACGACACTACAGTGTAAAAAATGTGGCAATTTCTTTAATATTAAATAAATATAACTTTATAGAAACATGATTTCAGTATTCTCTTCAATTAGTTTATGATTTTTATTAGACAAAATTATGGTTTTTTCTCCCTGAATAATAAATTTAGCGAAATTTTTGTACATTTTTACTGTTTCGTATAAAGTTTGTATTTTTATTGTGCTAAAAGTTTTGCTTTAATTCTCGATCCATATTGCCGTACACTGATGGCTTCTGCTCTATGCTTCCCACTATTTCATTCTCCTCTCCTGCCGGCTCTTCTCTAATTCCCATTTAACATCAAAAAACTTTTATTCCATTGTTGAAATTTGCACAATCTTGAACTTTTAAGCACTCGAGGCCATATAGCGATGGCCGTGGTTATAGTGCTATAGTTTCAACGGAATGATACCGCAACGTGTGTGCGTGGCGGGGAAAGTTTGCGGAAAAGCACTTGAAGCGCTTTCCATATTTCGATTATTTACAAAATGGTCTCAATTGTTTAGGCCTGGGTCCTTCTCCCATCCACATCTCATCCTTGAGGCCATAACCATTCCGTAGATTTCGGTGGCTGTGCCATGGCAATTCAGTATCCTGTGGCTTGTCATAGTGCTCCAGTGCGCCATTGTTCTCGATGGCAAAGTTAATCGAAGCTTAATTAGTTGGCTTGCTGATGTCGGAGAATGGGTTTTTCGGGGCCGTTTCCGCCTGGCAGCTGCTCCGCAGCACAATTGAGTCAGTGTTGTTAACTTAACCAGCATAATGAGTCGAAAAACTGTGGCCAACAGTAGCAAACAGAAGCAGCACCCAACCAAAGATGCCCAATTAGGCCCTGACATTGAGCGAAAGAAAAGTTTCTCGTGTACTTTCGCTCCTTTCGGGCTTAAAGTCGTTGCCAAAAAAAGAAGTTAAGCATGACTTGGAGTCAAAGTTGAAAATGCCAAGAGAAATACTGGGTAGAAGGGTAGAAATATTTAATTAAATAATTATATTTATACCTCTTACTAAATTCTTTTACAAAAATTAAGGATGCTACTATATTTTATATACCATTTAGGTATTTATTTACAAATGTTGATGGCTGTTCTTAATTATGTATTAATAATTTGCAAGTCGTTAGTTTTACTGCTTTGCCCTCAAAATATCATAACAGAACTTGTAAATTATTAGACGCTATAAAAAATTCCAATTTAAAATGTTGTCTAGCTATTTAGACACTTTTTTGTCACTGATTGATTCGTTTTTTGGCAACACGAAAAAAAGAGTTACTATGCTCCATTTAACCGACATTTTTTCGATGACAAATTCCAGGAGAATTGCAGACAATGGAGCCGCGTAATGAATTATATAAGTAAATATGCACGGTATGTGCTCACTTGTATTTGCTGGATTCCCACGCACATTTGGGCGCAATTCCTTTTTGTTTTTACCAATTTTCTATAGCCTTGCAGGGTATTATAATTTTAGTCAGAGGCTTGCCACGCGGTGAAGGAGTAATTTTGAATCCTATAAATCATATAAATTATAGATCAGCATAGAAAACCCAATCAATATATCCGTTTGATAGAAAAAAAAAATAGTACATGTTTTTCAAATTCATAGAAGACAACAAAAAATAAATATATGTATATAATTTTTACCATGATATGCTGATTTGTTACCTTTACCTTTGCTCTTTCCGAATGCTTTTTTGACTTAGTTATGATCGTTTTTAATTCGGAACTTTGACCCAACTTCAAGCTGCAAGGGTATACAAACTTCGGCATCCCGAAGCTGGCTTCCCTTCTTGTTACATATAATATATTTTATGCATGGCTTTGTCCTGACACAGACACGAGGATGTCTCGGAGAAGGATGTACATATAAGACCCCATACACGCACACATATGAGAATAGCTGACACGTTTTCGCACACGGAGACAGCTGCGCAGCTCCGTCTTATCTGCGAGCCTTAAATTCGGCCCCGAAAAGTATGCCATAAAATGTTCAGCTCTCGAGGAATTAAGTGAAAATGCTGATCAGATGCGGAATGGAGGAGAGTAAAGTAAAAAATAAAAACAATTAAATGACAATGCCACGACGGCCCTTGGTGACACACACATTTTAACATCATTTCGTGCATCATCATTTTCATTTCGTTTCATTTCGGTTCGTTTTGGGGCCTCTGCCCCTTGTAATTCCCTTACACACAAGAGGCAGTCATTAAAAATGAGTGAATTTTATGGGCCACACGCGTACACACACATATGCACGCTCTCTCTCTCTAATGAGGTTACCCATAAATTAGCTTAAATACGTGAGGAATAAATGCACGTCGAGTTTTATTCATCTGTTGTATTGCGGCAGAAATCATCTCATGCCCTGTTAATTTTATATTCGAGTTTATATTATTTCTCTGCCTCCCCCAGGCACAAGTATTTCCCCCCATCCACGTAGGAGCCGCTGCAAATGCATTTAACACTTTAATGGCATTAATTTAAATAAAATTCCCCACACGAACAAATGGAAAAATAAAAGGCGATCCAAATAAGAAATCAGAAGCAATTTGTTGCCCTCAGCCAACTCTCGGGGGCGCCATGTGTAAGTCAGCAGAGTCTTCTGGTTGAGTTTTTTAATGCGGAAAATGCATTTTATGTTTCACTCACGGGCAGGAAGGATATCGAGGGACTGAGACGAAGGAGACGACGGAGCACAGCTGTCGAAAGCAGTAGGAAACTACCGACTGGTAACTGGCTGTGGCGGCAGCTCAGATGTTCGCTCGACTTGAGCTGAAAGGCAGTCAACAGGACAACAGGGTTCCTAAGGCCAACATCTACTTATTTTTCCACTCCTCCAGCTTGTGCACCCTTATTCCCTTTGGCTTTTCTGATAGACTCGTCGCAGGCCAGCCAACTGGCCACAGATTGTGTTGCAACTTATGTATGAAAAGCCTGGCTTTGGACAAGTATCGGAACCACATTAAAATCGATTTGCGTCAAATGGCGGACGGCGCTTGTATATTTAATTAACAACAAACATTGAGCCAAATGAAGTGTAAATATTTTATTTAATTGTGCTCTCAAATTGTCGCTCAGTGCGTACATATATTGGCATTTGGCCTTTGAATAGAGTATTTTGCCCAAAAATCAACAGCGACAACAAAAAGCCGTAATAATAAACAAAATTGTGCATGAGCCAAAAATATTCATGCAATTAGGCAATGAGTAAACAAAGAGCCAATGCCAGACGCGACGCCGCACTCCTCCTCCTCCTCCGCCTCCTGTGTCCCGACGCAATCACAACAGGCGAGTCGATTGCCAAAGGCATTGCCAACGCGTCGTATACGCAATATTCAAAGGGGTTCGACTGGGGCCAGAGGGTAGCAAGGGGGTATACAGTCTTGATTGAGCTTTTCAGGCTTGTGAACATATTATTTCACTATTTTATTTTATACAAGATTTTGACTAAAGGCATGATTATTACTTTATACTTTATTTTCACAAAGTAATTGACCTTTCTTTTTAGGCATTAAATTCATTTTACTTTACTTTTCTTTAAATTATGTAATGCCTTAAGCAGCTTTAACAATATTATCCAAGCAAAAACTTTGATTTTCAATCCAAGAATCTTATATTTGCAGCAGGTTGAAGGTCACTGGGTATTCGCACAATTGCGACATTAAATAGAGGCCTTCATTCGGGATTCATTTATGCGTGTGCAAATAATGCTGTTGGAATTTCAGCGTTATGCATAACCAAATGAATGACTATAGTGGAGTCCCCCTGTTTTTCAGTGGCAAATTGGAAGGGGGAGGAGGGGAAGTCAACACAAGCGAAATAAATTAGGCGACAGCGATGATTGCTTCCAGACGGCGGTCACAAATAGGACCCAGGATCCAACATCCATCATCCCACCGCCGACCCTTTCCCCGACCCTGATTATTATTATTATTATAATTTTTATTATGCAGAGCAAATGCGGGCAGCAAACGTACCAGAAAACTGCACAATAAAGGGAGAAACCGGAGCCCAACATAAAAACAGCGGAAAATGGGGCCGACTGGGCGGAAAAAAAAAGACGGCAAGGAAAATAAATTCGCGACGCATTGAAAATTCATTCACAGAAAGAACGACGACGACGAGAACGACAACGACAACGGCAATGGCGGCTGTGGTCGTTTCCGCCAGCTGAAGCACAGGATGCGATTTTCATTTTTATTTCCGGCAATTAGCACTCGAATCGAGAACGCAACTGCAGCTCCTCAAAATGATTTTAAATTGCATTTTTCTTAAGGTCTGAACTGCATAAGGCTTAATGCCGCCATCGCAGCCGCGATATGGTCCTTTCAGTGTGCTTTTCCACTCTTCCAGCGATTTTCACACTAATTCAAAATTTCTGACTCTGTCGGTCTTTCTCTCTTTCTCTTTCTCTGTCCGTCTCTGTTTCAGTCTGCCTTTCTCTTTGCTGGGTTAGCCTTGTTTCAGGACGAACCTGACCGAATTTATGTTGCCAACTGTCTGTCCGTCTGTCTCGCTCACTTCCGCCAGCATTAGAGAGGAGTGCCGAACAGCACTTCCGCTCCAATCTTGGGTATAAGCTTTCGCCCCAAAATTTCAAGTGGCATTCCTTCAGGTGGAGGCCAAAGTGGGCACTGTGAGAAATAGATATTGCCTTGAGTAGAACTCAAAATATTAAAAGTATATTAGTAATTTTTTAATAAACTTAATAAGGGTTGTATTACTTTTAATAAGGCTCTTTAACGTTTTGTAAATTTTGTAAATCTAACCCATAATAACTCCCAAGTAGTTTTTGAATTTCCCTGAAAAAATTAGTATCAACCAAAACTATGGTAATTTTCTGGGTGCTGAAAAAGAGCTGAAATCGGTACGGGGCATCGTGTGACAAACGGATAACCGGGACCAAATTGATGCTCGATGTCAGGAAGGAAGTTTGCCATAATTAAGGCGGCACATGTCCCGCTCCGCAGATCTGTGGCACTCAGCACAGTGGGTATAGCCGGTATAGCCGGGCATATTTATCAACTGGCCGCAGAGACCGACAATTTGTTGCTCGCCGTGAACTACAAACCGTCGCTCCGCCTGGCAGCGGCTGATTTATGAAGGAAGACCCGGACTATATCTATGGCCCCACCACTCTTAGCTCGCAACCAGCGACTGCGCTGGTCGACCGACCGTATAAAATATTTAAGGGAAAACTTCGGGGAGAACTAAAATTAACAGTCAACTGCCATCGAGTTTTAAATTACTCAAGCCGAAGAAAGGCGAGCGGAGGAGCAGGAGCAGGACGGCGGGGCGGACTTCAAATGGAGCTCAAGGCGAGCTTACAAGCCCAAAGCCAGATGTTCGCTCTCTGCCTCTGTCTCAGTCACTCGGTTGTCGTCTCTCCTTGCCGACTGTGTCTGTCTTAATTGTGGCTACATTTTGAGTTGAGCTTCACAGTTTGGCACTCCGTTTGGCGAACGGCAATTTGAACGGCAATCAAAATGAAAGTAAAGCGGCAAGGATTTTATCCAGCTTAGAGATGCTCTCCACGCCCTCTTGCATGCCACTCCTACTTTTCCACTCGTACTTTTCCAGCTGCACTTGCAAAGAAATTTACAGCTTCAAAGCATTTTACATGGGCATTAGTTCTGTATGAGCGTGCTTTACGAATGAAACCCATTTAAGTGAATGTCGTGACATTGGGGAGCCGAAGCAGAAGCAGAAGCAGAAACGGCAGCAGGAAAAGCAGCAGCAGGAGCAGAAACCTAAACAGAAACCGAGGAGTCAAAGCGAATGTGTTATTCTCAGCCTTTCCTCAAGGGGCGGCCACGTCAACGATGCGTATGTGTAATACGCTTAGTGCATTGAGCTTTGGGCCGGCTAGGACCAGAACGGATCCGAAATGGTTTCTCTGTCTAACCCAAGGGCAAGGGTTGTTGATATGTCCATGGTTTTGTGGGACATGTTGCCTTTAAGCGACTCTATTTGGGATTATCTTACGGAGAGCGAACTCTTTGTGTCTGTGATGAGACATTGTCCATATAAGTCCAAGTGGTCGCTCTTATGCGATATGCAAATGTGCTTTGAAAAGGTGAGGAAGCTTTTGAAAAGTTTACTTTCAAGTTAGACAATTGAAAAGCATTTATAAAAAGCATCTTTAAAGAGTGTTCAACATATAGTAAGAGATAAAATGGTTTTTTCCTACTTTTAGGCTTAGTTTGCAGAGATTTAAAATACCCTTTCCTTGGCATCTGCTCCTGTTCAAGCTCATCTAACCTGAACTTAAAGTTTTTTGTCTTGGGAATCAGAAGTTGATTAGAATTTAAACTACTTTTTCTCTGTCCCTCCCTCCCTTTTGTGTTAATTTTTGAAGCAGAAAGCATAGATTCCAAACTGCCTAAGCACTATACAAGTTTCCTGAAAAGTTGCAGCTGCAAAGCTAATTTTTTCTCCCCTTTCACATTCTTCAAGATAGTTTCGTATTGAAAGTCAAGACTGGTCCCCTGGTCTTTATGTCCCACACATTTGCATTTCGAGCTGGCAATCTGTCATCAGTCTCGGCATTAGCAATGGCTTTTTTCTAGCATTTTTGCTGCTTGCCATTTTCGAGCATATTTGCGTCTGCCTGATAAAACTGAAGATTGAGCGAGCGGATCCCACAGACACACACGTGTGCCAGGAAATCCAAGTGACAATTGAATGCAGCTGCAGGGCCAGCAGGACGAAGGATGCAGTGCAGTTGCAGGAGCAGAGTGGAAAACAGCGTTCGCAAACCGTTCTGACAGCTGCTTGACAGAATTTTCAAGCTGGCATTCCCAAATATAACTCATGGCTGGACAGTAAGATGTCCTTACTGCACTGGCACACACACACAACGCGCACAAACACACACATAAATAGAAGGATGAAGTCCTCGTACTTTGCAGCACGAAGTTGGGCAAAAATCGACAATACGACAAAATATTGTACGTTCTACGCATTGTCAATTCGAGGGGGTTCAAAGGGTTGAGTGAGGGTTAAGTGGGGCCCGGGCGGAAGGTGGTAGGTGGTAGGTGGTGGGTGTTGGCTGAACGTGCTTGGCCAAACTTATTGACATGACATAAAAATGCTCGTCTATGATTTCTGGCTTATGCACACGAAATCCGATTGCTGAATTTACAATAATTTGGGCAATTCCGTTAGCAAGTTACCAAGTTTATAATAACAACAACAAGAGCTAGGAACGAGCACCGAGTATTTTCCGTTATTATTATCAACTTTTCCGTTTCCCTTTCTCTTTCCCTTCTATTATCATTTTCCCCCGCAGGTTTTGCGCTTTCATCATTATTTGTCCCAGACTGACAGCAGTCTGTGGAGAGACACACAGAA
>JAEIHY010016064.1:7491-19076 GCA_018904565.1 Drosophila tsacasi
GGGGAGGGAAATAGCCAAGGGATCAGTTTTTCCAGGGAGTGAGAAAGTTATCCCCCAACAAAAGTTCACCAGGCGCGAGGAAGTAAAACTTTTTCTTTGTCTTTTTAAGCATTTATATCCCCTCGCTTGATAATTATTTTTCTTGCCAGTTGACGTTTGAGAATTTGTCCTGGAAAATGACAAGACTGCTCAGCCTTCGTCTCCCCACAAATGGTGGTAGAATCTTGCAATTTGTTGCTGGGCTCTGGAAAGCAACTAGTTTACATGGAGACGACCACCAACCAACCCACCAAGGCAACTTGACCATAAGCCGGGCCCATTTGCATAATTATTCATTGCGCACCATTATGAGCATAAATAGAACGCTGCTCCAGTGCAACACAGCAACACGCAAGGGAGGAGCACATGTGAAGATAATGCCTTGTACAGCATAATAAACTCATGTGAGCGCCTTAGGGTATGTCACGTTTTTCAAAACATCGAAAGGGTATGTTCAGGTCGAGTAAATTCATGTAAGATGGGGAGAATATTGAAAACTAATATGTCAGTATATTGTGAATCCTGCTGATTATAAGCCTTGGTTTCTTGAACATAAGGGACATAATTATGATTCATACCTTAATATAGTCTGTCTTAAAAAAGGTTAGAAATTGTACTCGAAAAGGAAATTTGGATATTTAGAATCGAAAAGAAGTCGATAAATGCATTATTGTACCCTGTATTCAGAGCTATTATTATAGAGGGCAAATTTTATATAAAAAGCTTAGCTAAACATAATTATACATTTATAAAAATAAATAGAAAAATATATACATTTTTAGGAACATTTTAAATGCAATTAATCGCTTTTTAGGAGGTCGATATATTATATTATTATGTTATATTTTCTTTTACCACTATAACTTCCGGGTCATCTCATAGTCGTAACTCTCGACCTCGGCCTTCTTTCTTGTTCTTTCTTATTTATTGTTGAGCATTTTTTATGGCCCAACCGCAAGTTGCTCGGGGTATTTATGGCCAACATTACACACTGATGCACTTGCAATCCGCTTGCAGTCGCCTCCTACTGCCTCGGAATACCAATTGCAATAATAATGGAACACTTTTCGGCTTCAGAGGAGAATCCAATAGAGGGAATCTATTCTGTGGAACAGATTAATATTGCCCAGACCCGAGCAAATTACACACGGCTGTCAGAGCCCCCCCGGCTTTGGCATATATGCGGATGTGGGATTGCGGCCATTCCAGGCGGCGGCTTTTGAGCTGATCCCGTCGTCGTCGTCGTCACTGCTGCTCAAAATTAAACGCAAACGCCGACAAAGCTCCAACTATTCTCATATAGTTGACATGTCTGCTGTGTGCTGGAATCCCTGGGAGAGATTGTGTGGCGGCGGGGACAACCTTAACACCGAAATACTCAATTAAATAAAGTTCAACTCGAAATTGCATTACATTTATGAACGTGAGTGCGTGGCGTTGTCCTTGCAGCAATGTCATTGAATTTATCTGCCGGGTTTTCCTCCACAAAAACCGCACGGTGCGGAAAGTTTTTCAACAGCAATGTGCTTATAGAATATCTCATATGTGGGCTTCGCAGATGTTCCACGAAAGCTGTCTGGAAAATAATAGAAATCGAGAGAGAGAGAGAGATTAAATTGGGAAAGTTAAGTTACTTTACTAAGGGGTAATTCCATCTTTTGTACATTTTATCAAGGGAATATTAACTGTTTTTTTATTTATACATTTTTTAACACTTATTTACATTAATTAAAAACGAAATGTTTGTGATTTGATACTTAAATAATTACCTTTTCCAGATATAGCAAGGATTACATCATATTTTGTCACACTAATTAACCCGTTTGAGACGCATGCTGATGATATGCCCTTTTTCCAAATTTCCGATAATAATTTCACATCCAATCGAATTTCATAAACGGAAATTTAATTAACTTTGATGCGGCCTAATTACAATAATTGCATTTAAGGCTTTAAGCCACTTTGAAATCGTTCGGCTGGGTGGAGCCGGCGTAACTATTGACAACCTGCAGCCAAAGCAATTAATTTAATTTACAAAATTCGGCCCGGCGCCTTTCTATGCAAATATACTGCATATATTTGTGCATACGTACATACTATATATCCGATATATAGTATTTACTGTAACGAGTCCCAGTTAATATGCAGCCAATTGTTGGCAGTTTGCGGTTCGGCACAAAGGCCGTGCTGTGGCCTTTGCCACTACTTAGCCAAATTGCCACACTGAGTCCTGTGCATGGCAGGTCGCATTAAAATTTTATGCATATAATTTATGTCCATCCGGGGAGGTGTCCTGTGTGTGCCAGAGCTGGTGCTGATCCCCACAGCAAGTTGATTTAAATTGATGCATTACTTTATTAGGGGAATTATAATCTGAACAGGACAAATTGATGGGATATTACTCATACGCCCGAGTCCGACCATTCATTTCACAGCTTACGTTTTATTAGAATTCTAGGCCCTGGAATGGCCTAGGAAGCAGCGAGACAATCTTGTTTGGGATTAGCCCGAGCTCTCTACTTCTCCGTGTCTCCCGCTCACTTGGCCATTTCGCCGTTTTATTATTTCCCTTATTTTCCAAAAGACCGGCTATAAATACGTATACGCGCGCACATCCCGACATCCTGTGCATCCGTTTTCCGGGCCTTTTATGACAGCCCAAAGTGCCTACTTATAAAATCAAAATCATAAAAAATAATGTTAATTTCAATATTGTCTCATTAAATGTGTATAAAACTCCAGCCGGTGAGCACATGTGTGTGTGTGTGATGAAAGAAATTTCCGGCTGGACGAAGGGTGTGCGGGGCAATTTGTTCATTTAACCTGCCTCATTGCATAGTGGTTAAAAGTTAGGTTTAAATAGGTAAAATACATATTATTTAATACAGGTCAAAATATTAATTTAATTTTAAAAGAGTAAAAAGTATTGCCTTGACATTTCGGCACTATAACATTGTTCTTAATAAATTTAATACTAGAGCTACAATAACTTTGCTTTGAAAAAACTAATTCAAAGAATATACTAGAAGCCCTTTTCAATTCTCAGACTATTGGAATATAATATTTTTGTCACATAACAACATTTATAAACAATATCCTTCTTAGTGAATATATTTGGTTGAGGAAAGACCATGTACACCATGTAATCATTTTACATTTAATAACATTTAATGGGAAATAAAGAGTAACTAAAATTATTTTTTTTGTTTCAAATTTCCATGGATTTTCGCCTCACTGTGCTGGTTTTTTATTTTCCCCAAGTATGGCTGCGTGAAATTTAAATAAAACGTGCGATTGTCGAGCAGCTGTTGCCGTTTCCCCTCAGCCGGGAGTGACGTGGCAAAGGACGAAGGACGCCAGGATCGACGGGACTGACAGTTGAGAATCACGCACCCACACGCACATACCAAACACGTGAAGTTGGCGCCGGATGCTGGCAGTGAGTGTGTGTGTATATCACACTCTCTCACACGCACAGCGGTCGGGAAATGTGACAGGATGTCATTTTGCAACGCATCCGAAACATAAACACACGCTTTTCTTTTGTACTCCGCCTACATACATATGTGAAAATTATGCTGCTAAAAGGCGGCAAATGTTTGCATTAGTGTCTCCTCCAATATACATACATACATACATATGTATGTGTGGGCGAGGCTAAGTTTTCGGAAAACAAGCGAAACTAGAAAATTTGCATAAGCGTCGCTCCATTATCACAGCTTTCCCTGGGCACGCGAATGTATGTATGTAGTATGTGGGTGTGAGTTTTATTTTATTTAAAATACACGTAATATTCATAATATGACGCAAATGCTTGTCTCATAGTCGGAAAAGGGAAAATATGCTGAACATATTCGGGAAACTTGTTGATTTCTGTTTAAGTGTCACTCTAACGTTTACTCTTTAATTGTGATTTTGCGGTAGGAATTGCATTAATTAATTAATAAATTGAATTTATTTAAAATGCTATAAAACCATTTTAAAACAATTTATTTGCAATAAATTATTTGTCACGAAATAAAATGAGCATTGCATAATTTATAGACAGTAATGGCATTCATTTCCGTTGACTTGTTGTCTGGTTTTTGGTTCCTGGTTCCTTCCTTGAATTTACGCACAATCTGATTCTCTAAAAACCTGGATGCAGGACTCATGCCACATAAATGAATATATTTTAATTAATTCGTAGTTGTATCAGTTGTACTTTATTGGATTTCATTTTCCCCCGGGCATTTCTACGTTGCAAACAACAAACAGAAACTGATAAACAACAATAAAACAATTCGTATATTACTTATTTAGCCAGTTGGCTTTTTAGCCAAATGACCACAAATTCAAATATGCGTACAATTAATTTAAATTGTTTCGGTTTTGTCCGAATAGAACACTATTATCCCTGTGATTGCAAAATTAGCAAGCTAATTGAATTTGCAAGAAGGCCAAAGGTTATGAAAAGTTAATTATTTGCAAAATATATTTACCTTCCCTAGGCCAAGAGAAAATATTTTGACCACACCTCACTTGCAGCACTTTGAATAAATTAGATATATTATAAATTAAATTATGTATAAATAAATTAGCCTCAAGTGCGAAGCTGCCATCAGTCATTCAATCAATAATCAAAGGTGACAAAATTTACGATTTCTTCTCACTTTTCACGCTTCGCTTAGCCAATGAATATTTAGAATGTCAATCAAGTCAATTAATTTTAATTTATGTATGCATTCAATTGTCTCCCTAATTGTATACAATCGTTGTAGACACGTGCTTGTCAAGTAATTAAATCAGTTTATTACAAATATTACAAATTCAGCGAACTGGCAGAGCGACGACTACTGAGGATGTCAGGTGGGATGGGGGGTACACTGGGTAAACGTGTCAGATACATTAATAAATGGCTTCTACTCTTGCTACTCCTTCCCTTGAGACTTCACTGTGAGTCTGCTTAGCACGAGCGTTAATGTTTAGTTGGCATAATTAAAACAGAAATAGCAGGCAAATCAAGCCAGACGTCGTCGTAACTGCAAATATCCGCACTAAGCTGAAATTGCGCAAATAATGATAGAGTTGGGAAACTTTTGCCTTGTCCTGGCTTTCTACACTTACCTTCCCCTCGGAAGAACCCCTCTTTTCCATGGAGCGTCTATGTCTATGTCGGTATATATACTACCTTTGCCATATGCACGAACCTGACGAAAGTCAACAGGGTAGAATTGTTATTTAAAGGCCCAAGGCTTTTTTGCCTCATGTTGCCGGGGCTTCTGTCATTTGGCCTATTGATTTTTGCAGGTGGATAACCTTAAATTTTGCCAACACAACTTTTGGCCCGAAAAGTCTATGTCTACACGCAGAAAAGGGAGTTTAAAAAGTCAAGTAAAGTCTTAAGATGCATAAGGAAATGTATTATATATAGTAATTCTTTTATTTACTTTATTATATTTTACTTATTCTCTTTAAAAAAATATGATAAATCTTAAAACTATATTACGATTACATTTGGAGCTTTAATAAATTAATAATTTAATAAATTACTATTTTTCCATTAGTGATAACTACAAATTGGAAGTTAGTTTATTGTCAAATAAATTACATGGGTTTTTTATTAACGCAACTTCACAAATATCTAGATAAAGTTACCTGATACCTAAGAAGACCCAAAAACACCCTAGGAGCTTCTCTCAGTGCACCCAAGATGGAGAAACACTTGAGGCTACGTCGCCAATTTCAGGACGAAGGGCCAAACGTAGTCAAAGTTTGTCTTTTTGAGGGCAAATAAATTTAATAAGCGCATTCAAGTTATGCCAAACTTTAGCCGAGTTGGCCAATTTGATTATGACAGTAAGTGATTTCTTTGTGTGTTCGTTCTTGCCTTCGCTCCCTGGGCCTGGCCTATCTCTCTGCGTGTGTGCGTGGAAGGATCGTAATTAACTGGCCCAGGCGTTGCATACTTTCCAGCTGCGTCCTGGCGCGGCATAACAAAAAATGAACCAACAGAAAGAACAAAAAAAAATATAGGCTATCCCTTTGGTTGTTCTTCTCATATTTCATTAGCCTTATCGCTGTGGTAGTGCTCCGGCGACCCAGACTAATTTATGGGGCATTTATGGGCACATTGCAGACCTATTAACAATGTGCAGTCAAATTTAATTTTAGCTACAACGCTGTGTCCAGCGCAGCAAAGTGCTGCCGAAAAAAAGTGGCAAAAAGACAGCAGAACAGAACATTCGAATTTATGTGACAGCATTTGAAATTTATTTGCTGCAACGATTACACGGCCCTGGCGATGGCTGCGGAGATTGGTGTCTGCAGCTCTCTCTCTTTCTGGCCCTCGCTATAAAGTTCCATTGACCCATTTCGGGCCAGTATCTGGCCAAACTAACACACACATTCACAAAGAACACACAGTAACCCGTTTTTATGCAAAATTCTATTTTTTTTCCTTCGGCCAGCCGGCCAACAATGTGAATAGAAGGGAAATGTTGGCGGGGTCGAAGGACGAGGAGCCAATGCACAGGCGATTAGTGCACCATTTGGCCGGCATGTGCTAAGCGAGTGTTTATGCGTCGCGGAGAGTTCACATTTATCTGAGGGATTAGCTGAGGGTTTCGTGGAATCCTGAATTAGGGTCCCGCTGAGCTTAAAGCATTCATCAGAATTTTTTGAACGGGAACAACGGGGCGGATGCGTAATAAATTTGGGAGTACAGGTGTTTATTTTTATGAGAAGAGTGGCTTGGCTTGCCTAAGAGTTTCTTGGGAAATCGAGCAATCTGTTGAATTTTATGAATTATATGAATATAAATAAGAATTTAAATTTCCTAGAATTTATTTTCATCTGCATAGAAACATCTACTAAAAGGACTTAAAATTTCAAAGCTATATTTTATGGCATCCTAGATGTGCCCAGATTTTAGTGTTTATTAATTGAAGCCATTTTCTGTCGCATAAACGTAATTTTATGAGCTATTGTCTGCCACACACACACACACTGGCACAGTTCATGTGGCTGCTGCTGTTATTTACTGTTATTTGTTTAGCCGGGGATCCTGTTTATTTTTGGGCTTATTTGTTGCCATTGTTGGCTGTCATTGTTATGCCCCTCGGTACTGCCCAGTCGCAAATACTACTACAGTCCAAGGGTCGGTAGGTCCTGGTCACTGGCCGCCAGTGCTGGATGGTGGTCTTTGGTCTATGGGCCACTCGGTTGACCAGTTAGTGCCGTCGCAAAATGAAATATTCAAGTGCGCATTAAGCCCGCATGCCCCAGTTCCGCTGCATGTCCTGCTGCAGCTGAAGTTGTTCCTGCAGCCGTTGCTGTTGCCCTTCCCGTTGCAGTTGCAGTTGCAGGACTTGCTGCAGGATCTGCTGCAGTGGCTAGTGCATCGGGGGCTCTGGTAATTGCAAATTTACCACAGGAGTCTGCATGCGGCCGGCTCGCAATTGCACTGGCAATGATTTTTGCCCTCGCCCACTCCTGGCGCATATGTTGATTTCAATTGATTCTTGCTTTGTGGCTGCGCTGCTTTGCTGGTTTCAATTTTGGTTTCGTTATACAATGCCCCAAACGCAGGGGCATCTTCGTGCTCCAGGCTCCGAGCTCCGAACTCTGGGCTGCGTGCCCTGGGCGGGCACAAAGGCATATTATAAATGCCACACAGATAGATACTAGCCAGCTTCAATTGGCTTAAATGGACAGCCATTAAAAGTTCCAGCAATTGTTGTTCACTTTTCCTTTTATCGGCAACAGTTTCAAGTTTTTCCATATCCTCCGGCAGCTGCTAACTGAGTGAGTGAGTTTGTGTGTTTGCATTTGGATAGAAGGTAAAATCGGATTCCGATTTTAAGCAAATGTTCTTGGCATGTAATGGAGATCGAAATATTCGTTTAATAAACTTGGCTTTTGAAATGCCTCAGATAATTCTGTTGTGAGTTATTTTTGCCAAGAGAATTTCGGTTTTTTGGTACGATTCCTTCTTGATGCTCTTAGCTTAATTGCTTCGATTAAAAGTATAACTATTTTTATTTAAAAGGAGATAGTAACTCCTGTTAAACAAACTTTGAAAGTAAATATTTAAAAATGTTCTCTAGAAATGGCTATAAAAAAGGTATCTTGATTGTGTACTTAAACTAAACATTTGTTTAAATATTTTAAATAAATATTTTACTGTTTTCAATTACTAAAGACATGGCTACATAAATCTCCTTAAATACGATGCACGCTAGTTACTTCACCGCTGTTTTTCCCCTGGAAATCACCTTAATATTCAAGCCCTTTGTGTGAGGATATAAAACATAAAACTAACTATGTCATTTTGAACAATAAATAAATGGAGCTTTGTCTTTTTTTTTTTGCCCGGTTCTACTGTTTCAGCACTCAAAACTTTTTGCACATCGCACTATAAACGAGAGTTATGCGCAATTACTCGGAAGCAGAGTTAACTTTTTCCCACTTTCAAGGGATTTTGTGGTCAGAAATTGTGCGCTTTTTAATCTGCATAACACGGCTAAAGTTACTAACTAACAAAAAATGTAAAATGTATAGGCATTTCAACTGCCTTTGGGCAATCAGAAAACAATTGAACGCGGCGACTTACTATAACTACCTTACCTAAGCCTTTTTAAAAGGATGGACATTAAGGGTAAACATTAAACTTTCATTAGTGCAAATAAACACAATTAAGTTGAAGGAGCTTACAAAGGCTTTTGGCCTGCTAAATGTTTTCCTATGCAAATTGAAATAGTTGGCGAAAATGTACTAAGTGGAAACATGTAATGGATGTGGGCGAAACGGGGCCTGTAAGGAGGTTGTCGTGCATATTTGGGTTGCAAGTTTTTGGGGAAACGGCAAGCCAGCAACTACTGACTGCATTCTATGGCATGCCAAAGGAATATATTTCAGTTCTGGCATTTGTTGATGTTTATTAATTGTTGAAGAGAATTTAAGCAGACCAATTTTCAAATAAGGGATTATGCAGGAAGTTTCCCAATTTAGTTTTGCTGAAAGAGGGTTTATTATTAGGCAATACTCTTGAGGGATTAACTTTAAAGGATGGTGAGCAAATGATTTGTATATTTCGGTTGAAGGAAAAAGAGTTTCTACTTAAAATTTAAGGTGCATAACTTTCAAAATACAACCCCTATATCCAGCAGTTAAAGGACAATAGAGTGCATTAGAGGGCATAAGAAAAAAAAAAGATTTAGAAAAATCGCCAGGGATTATTGAAGGACGAGTGGCTTCGGTTCCATCAAGCCACAGATTCCATTGTAGCGTAAAATCCGAGGGCACAACTAACCAGCGAACTGCCAGAAATATTGGTTTATTCCTTCCATATTTTTTTTTATGAGTCCTCCCTCCTCCTTTTGCGTTTCTGCTACGACAGCCACATTATGGGAACTTGGGTGCCGGTCTGCTTATCGAGTCGAACATTTTGTTTAATTGAAGTATTCGAATTTCGGCACAGTTGACTGAACAAATCTAACGACGTTGGTTGGACCGCAACAATACCGAACTGCCATCAGGGATAGTTTGACGCGGCTCCTCCGCCGGCTGTAATTGGAAATCAGTGGCGATGCCACAATATAAATTTATAAATACCGAAGGCGACTCCTTCTCCCCGTACACACAGACAAATATCATATATATATTAAATAATAACGGGACAGAGCAGAGCACAGCATTCCTCCTCGTTTGCCACTTTCCGCTAAGTAGTTTACTTTGCTTTCGGCCATAATTGAAATGCCAATGCTGTGAAGTGTGAAGTGTTTGCACTGCGCAGCATTCAGGATCTCTTCCATTTCGGAGTTGTGAGGGGTATATAGCGATTGCGAGTAGCTGGCAAAATGCTGTTGAAGTTTTCCATTCAAATGAACGACCGACTGGCGGTAATCAATCAAATTTCAGCGAAACACATGAACGCAGTAATTGAATAGCCTTGAATATTTTATATACAAGTGCTGAGGTCTGTAAACGGGAAGGATATATTTCGGAGGGAGGAGTTTAATAGGGTTTCGGTTTCAAATCTATTAAAATAATTCTTTAACAAGTTGGAAATATAAATATATAAGCAAAAGTAAGCTTGTTTTTATTTTTAAATATTTATTTCTTTGGGCTTTTGACCTCGAATAATATCTGCGTTCTGTACTCATTGCTTTGTTTAATAATTCCCACTTGGCTGTGTAGCAAGTGTTGCTATTTTAGGTATTCCTAATTCGAATCCTATAAATGTATCTTTCAGTTGCATTGCTCTATATATTTCTACTTAGAACTCGACTGCATTATAAATGGCATTCATTGTCGCTGAGTTGGCTGCTGCTCCTGCTTCCTTGCTCCTGCCTTGGTTTCTAGCTGAGTTGCCTCCCAACTCAACTTTACCATTTTCCTTCGGCATTTTCCACCGCTATTTCGTTCGCAGCTTTTTTTTTCTTCCCCTTTTTTGTATCGCATTGCAGTTGCATTAAGTAGAAAAACCAATTTGCAGCTATCAAAACGAAGCTGCGAATGGAGCGGGCAAAGTGGCAGCGATTGATCGATTTGTTGTCTGCCGGCTGATGTTTGCGGAGCTTTTGAAGTTGTCGGGAAGTACGCCGTATAATTGCGGACCGTAAATAGGGGGTGGGTGTAGGTGGGACGATAATAAGGGTGGAGAGCAGAGATTATGGGAGTCCACTTGACCCGGATTATGGCCACGCCAACTCATCGCATTATGCGAAAGGGGTTTATGCGGAGTTAGGTTCAAGGAGCCATTTTAGGATTATGAATACGAGTGAATACTAAGCTGAGTTGGGAAAGTATTTATAAAGGTCTATAAACTAAGTTATACTTATCTTTTCAATGTTTACTCTTAAAAATTAGACAAATCCCGACATACCCAGTATAAACCTTCTGCGGTTTCCTTGCGCCAAACTTATGACCGCATAAAGCTCAAAGACAAATGCACAGATTGAAGTCGATAGCACTTGATTAACGTGTGTGATGGCTTGGGTTTCAGGTGGTGTTTCAGGTGGGCTTTCGAGGATTACTTTCCTATGGGGGGTGTGATGTGGTAGAGGAAGAGAGCTATGCAAATGAGCGCCCACGCACACGGGAAAAGGTGCGAAGGGCGCTGCTAATGAAGGCGGCGAAGAAACTGGCAAACGCCAGCGCACAATCACCATCAGAATCACGAAGGCAAATAAGCAAACAAGCCGCCAGGTGAGTCAGCGCCTTTTCAGGTGATGTTCAGGTGTTCGTTGGGCGGCGATTTCGGTTGAACAAGGCGGGGAGAACAGGGGGAAGGGGCTGAGAAAGAGAGTTTTGTTTGCCGTTTAGCTTATCGCTGCTTAGCTTAATTAAAGCGCTTGACGTTTCGCCAATTGCCAGTTGGCTTTGATTTCTCGGTCAGTTACCAGGTGCGTTTTATGGGAGTGTGTGAGACTGATAAATGCTACACATACCTGTAGACTGCATAGAAAAGAAATCATAGATTATTTGATATTTTTTTTATATATAAAACAAGAAAGGAAGCTAACTTCGGCAAACCGAAGTTTGTATACCCTTGCAGCTTACAA
>JAEIHY010016066.1:0-24978 GCA_018904565.1 Drosophila tsacasi
CACTGCGTTGCAAACTTCTGACTAAAATTATAATACCCTGCAAGGGTATAAAAATGCATTGGGATATTTGAAAATGATTTAAAAGATGGAAAAGTATCTAATAGTATACATAAAGAATAGATATATTTCATAGGAAAAGCTAAAAGATACTTACAACATATCTAAACATTAGAAGGAGTAACAAGTATTTGAAAAACGTTTTTTTAAAAAGATGCTTGAAAAGAATCTGCAAGCTTGAAAAAGATTTATTTAATAGAAAGATTTATATAAAATAAGCGCCTTAATAATT
This sequence comes from Drosophila tsacasi, assembly GCA_018904565.1. Lineage (NCBI taxonomy): Eukaryota > Metazoa > Arthropoda > Insecta > Diptera > Drosophilidae > Drosophila > Drosophila tsacasi. Next base: position 290 of record JAEIHY010016066.1, read on the forward strand.
TATTAAAGTTATTTCCCAAAAGGAAAATGAGAAAAGCATATTGTATATTTTACATGACACAACCATTGAAATTTATCTCAAAATAATAAACATTATGTAATTTTTAAAAAGTACCTAAAAGTATCTTGTAATGTTCATCAACTATTATGTATATCTGTTGTGTTTTTCTGTCTGTATTGTTTGCCTTGGCTTGGCTTTTTTCATGGGTTTGTCATCGACTGACTGCATTTTACTTGTCGGAAGTGTCTAGCGCGCTGCCCCTCGCTCTCCCTCTCTCTCTCCTCCACGTTTCTCAAGCCTTCTCACGTGCATTTGCACAATCGTTAAACTTTTTTCCCAGAATTGCATCGCTGTCTCGCTTGCACTCGCCGCACATTACCTGATCTTTGGAGCAGACTGCGCGGTTTCTTATGTCGTAACTGAGGCAATGCAACCAACATCATTATTTTCTTTTTATATTATTTGTTGTTGTTGTTGTTGTTGGTGTGTGTCGGCACTTGCGCAAAGTGTCTATGATATGCTCTTAGACAACGCATTTCGGGTTCTTGTCTTGAAATTGTTTAAATTTTATGACTTGCCACTGCAGTTGTTTGAATTTTAATGCGAACGTTTACCAAGAAAGAGAGTCAAGATGTTGCCGCAAGAAATTGATGCAGTTTCTTTTTTAAGCCAGTTTTTAAAGAAGAAATTTAAACAAAATGTAGAAATTAGGCTTTATTGAGAGTGAGGGTTTTAATCTTTATTTATTTAAAAATGGTAAATATCCTTAAAAGCTATTAATAAGTAATAGTAGGAAATTATATCTTGTAACTATTCCCATACAAAATCCTTAAAAACTCTTTCTTAGGCTTAAAACTCACACTAAGGTTTATGCAAATTCCGCAGATATCATGAAAGTTGTAATTGTTGTATACCTTAACTTTTTTTAAATAATTTTATGAACCATTAAGGCCAAGACACACGCACTTGCAAAAGACTGGAAAATGTTGGGCACAAAAAAATGAAACTTACACGAGACTTGATCATAAAAATTCATATGAAATAATCGCTTTTATGAACTGCTAATTAGGCTTATCAAAACAAAAAAAAAGAACAGAGTAGTTTTTTTAGGCTGCAAAATGTGACGAAGTGCGGGGACTGGGGGTTGTGCTGGGGGTCATAAAAAAGGGTTGGAGGCGTGGCGGAGCAAAAACCTGTCAGTGTCAGTCAAAGTGACATTATATATATTCTTTTTTTTTAAAAACAATATAAATATATTTTTCTTTTCATGATTGAAAATTAATTTCTTGCACATATTAATATAATAATATTACTCTTATATTAAATCTATTTCTGATGTTAATACCTATTATCATGACCCCTGCTGTACATGCAATGTGTATTGGGGTTTGGCAAAGTCAATTCGTATTTTTTTTTTCTGCCGTTTTCGCTAGTTTTGTTAGGTTTTTTTCTGGCTATTCCCCAGTTGCTAATTGCCAGTTGCCTTTTGCTCCACTTCGCCACACACACACACACATAAACTCAAACGCACGAAATGAAAAAACCTAAACTTTTGCATGCAAGCAAGGGCTGTGTGTGTGTATGTGTATGTGAGGGGGTGTATGCGTAGCTGTGTATGTTTTGCAATGGCCGCCGCAATAGTTTGCACAAATAGAAAACGCATTTCATGGGCGGACATCTTTGTCTCCCTCTCCCACACTCACTTCTCACTGTCTTTTTCTCTCACCCGCTCTCTGCAGTGCTTTGGTTTATCTGCATTGAACAGTTGGAATGTGTAAAGTTTCAGTCAAATTTATGAGCGGATGTGTGTGTCTGGTAAAAACAGTTATAGCAAATTGCATATTTGTAAGGGATTCTTTTTCAGCTTTTTTTAAGCTTTTTTTTGTACTTGCGGTTTCTTGATTGGAAATGCAATATTGCAAGGGACATGAAATATTAGTCAGCTGGGAAAAGGATTGGTTTGGAGTGGATATTGTAGCTTTTTATTTTAAAAGTAGGGTTTTTAAATATTTGAAACATTAAGCGTTTAAATAGAAAAAAATTTAATTGTTTAAATTCTTTCTTTCAAAAATCTACATTCTCAAACGTGTACAATAAGCGAAAAAAAAACGGAAGTCAAATTGCAGAAACAGAATTTGTTGTTGTCAATTCCAGAGTCTACATATTACATCACACACAGCCTAGAACCGAATGCTGATAATTCCCGAACGGAATGAACGCACGCACTAAAATACACTCACACACATGCAAAAAGGCGCAACAAATAAATAAAAAAAAATTTAGACAAAATTACAAAAAAGCGCAGAGCTAAAAAAAAAGCAAATGGAAGTTGCTATGTACAAGCACACAAAGAAATAAACACATAGGCCTATGTACATATGTATGTACTACACTTGTCAGGCCATCTAGCCACACTGCTCTCACTCCCCTTGCTCTCTCACTCCCTTGCTCTCCCACTCCCTTGCTCTTTCACTTAGTCTCTGCAAAATAAAAGTCGCATCCAAAAATTAATATAGACAGTTGGGGTCAAAATAATAGCACAGAACTAAATCAAATAAAATAAAATCTCTTGAAATACGAAGAAATATAAAAAGAAAATGTAGTAATCATTTATTTAAATATCTTTATATACTACATACATATGTATATATTATGTAGTTTACGACTAGGTGCTAATAATTTGATCGCTACTGTGTATATAAAGAGCTATACAGAGCGAACAAATGCGTGGCCTACAATTAAATTGGCTCAAAGTGCGTAAGGGGCAGCAGCAACAACAACGCAAATAAATAATTTCGGGAGGCGGCCTGCACAGCAACAAAAAATAAAACTACGACGAAAAAAAGAGCGAAATAAAACAGCAGCAGGCAGCAGTCAGCAGCAAGCAGCAGCGATAGAAAAAAACCTTGAGCTGGCACAACATAATTAAAAATGTGCGTAGACGCACACAATCAAATTCACACACACGCACACACAGAGACATTTGCAGTGCGTAGAGCTTTTGAAATGACATTCACGCGCAATAAATATCAGACGCTAGCAGCCAACCGACAAAAAAAAAGCAAGCCAAAAATCATGAAATCAAAAAAAGCTCCCTTCCTGCTCCACTACACTGCAAATCCAACAACAAAATGAGGAAGTCTAAAAATGGTTTCAGCAGCAGCAACAATAAAAAACTAAAAGTCAACTGCAGGGAGAGCAAGTGAGATGGGTGGATTTGGGGACCAGAGAGCTTTTTGGCACGCACTTTTCTAAAGCTTTTCTAGGCGCCACGCACATTGCGACAGAAGCTTTTCGTTGAGATGATCAGCTCTGAGGTACAGATAGCAACCCAAGGGATCGCCGAGATCAGAGGCGTTCTAAGCGAATAGTAAATTATGCTCAGAATCTATTCGAGTTTTCTAAAGTATAGCTTTTAGGAAAATCTTAAATAATCAAATTTAAACCTAGCATAATCATAGAATTGTGAGTACTGAAATTAATTAAGTTGGGATCATTCAGAAATCTAGAAATCCATAAAAAGAAGATTAACTTAATCGAAGCATAAGCCTTCCTATTTATTTCCTTTCCCAATCAAATCGAAAAGATCCCATAAAGTACAGTTACCCAGATAAACTGCATTGTATAGCCATCCCACTCGCACTACGTTAAGCTTCATTGAAATGCAACGGTGACATAATTTCCATCTTGCTCTAACCCCTTGCGTGCAGCAAAGTAAAAGAGATAACAAAACCAAAAAGAAAGAAAGGGTACAGAAATGATTATTTAATTGCAGAACCTTTTGGCTCCCCCAATTTCTTTTTAATAACGGCTAATTACGACAAGTATAATACACGCATATTACTGGCAGCCCAAGCAAACACACTCCAACGACGACACTCTCCCGGAGAGGAGGAGACACATGCAACCGAACGTAAATAATTCCTGTAAATTGCCCCCCAATCCGTAAAAATCTGTAACTGTCTTTGTCGCACGAGATGTGTTGTGTTTGTTTGTTATTATTACACTTTTTTTTTTTGTTTTGCTTTTTTCTTCCTCATCTCATGACATTTTTTATGCGTTTCCACCTCTACTACTTCCTCACTTCCTTGGGCTTTTCCTCACATCTCTCCCACTCTCCCGCTCACTCAAAGACGCTGTTCGAGTGCACTCGGCGGGAGAAAAAAAGAAATAACTGGGAGAGAGAAGTGGAACAAAAAGCACAAAAGAAAAATGGTTAAGGAAATTAAAAAGCATAAAAACAACAACAACAGCAGCAGCTTCCGTTAAAACAAAGCGAACTCAAGTGGAAGAAGGAACAAAGAAAGCGAGCAGCGAAAAAAGGGTTCCCAAAGACAGCGGCGAGGGAGTGGGAGAGAAAGGGGTGGAGTGGAGAGAGAAAAGAACACATATGCAGCATTTACCGTTAGCCCTTGGAGGGCGTTCCTTTTTCCTCCTCTTTCCTTTCCTTGTGGTTAATTTTTTGATTTTGTTGTCGCTTTTATGTATTCTTCGGTGTATGTGTGTTTGTTTGTTTCTTTGTTGCCTCTTCGTTCTTTTTTTTTTTTTTTTTTTNNCTTTTTCTGGTTCGTTTGATATGCAGAACTTTGGATTGGTCCGGAGTATGATGATGCACTTGCCTCGATGGGAAAATAATCACTGAAGAGCAGGTAATTCCGTTGTCAAGTGGTGGGTTCTTGTGTTTGTTGGGGTTTGCTAAAGGAAGTGGAAGTAAAGAAAATCTTAACTGGAGGAGAGCTGGAAAATAAATGTTTTGGAAATTATAAGAAGATCAAGTTCTTACCATTTTGTTCTTACGATAACATAGAGCTCAAGTCCTAATTATGCTAAAATGTCACCATAATGTTAACTCCTAAAAATAGTGATACCAGAAAGTTTGAAAAATGGGATTTTCGGGAAAACGCGTTTAAAGATGGCAGAAATACAAGAAACGTATGGAGGTGGCTATCTTTCGAGATTCGTTTACCCATGAAGGAATGCGACTTTTACAAAAGCCTTTATATGACGTATTCCTAAGATCCTCTATTATTTAATAATAAAAAAAATTATTTTTAAAAAATTCGTAAGTAGAAGACCCCCTTAAAGTGCATTACTTCTTCATATCTTTTAAAGAGTTGATTGCATTCGGTGAATGTCTCTTTAAAGTTTTTAACCAAGCCATAGGTTCACCCCCAAAAAACAGAACTATATTAATCTTGATTTAGGCAACTGACATTGTCTTCTGGTCTACGCTTCGCTGACTCATATGTTTGTAAGTCACACTTTTGGCTTTATGTTTATCTCCTCTTTTATGGCTTAAACAATGTAACAATGCATTTACGCAAGTCTTGCACTTGCTGTCTGGCTTGCCCGAGCTTAATTTATGCAGTTTCCCAGAGTTTTTCCCGTTTGTCTTTATTTGGCGTTATGCGTGGGTGATTCTCGCTCTTGTGCAAGGTGTTTCATTTACCTAGCGATGACCGCTGATAAAACACATTCAAGACAAAAAACCGACCGCCTGCAGTGACGAATCTTCTCTACTGTATTATAGTTTTTTTCTTTTTGGTCTAATTAAAATGCACCAACTCGAGTGCAACATTTTTATGGACGTGATTTACACAGGAGGAACATAGTCGATTTTTCTTCTCTTTTTTTCTTTGGATAGGTGAAGGGTTTCGGGGGGTCGCAACCATGAAATTGAATTGCTACTTTGAAGTGCACTCGATGCCAGTGGATGGGCCGAAAAAGGGTTAGCTAGCTGCACACATGGCTGCACGTCTGATAGACAGAGTGGCGGGGGCTTGGACGAGGTGTTGGGGCATTCACAACCACCTAGTTGCCCACACTAATTACGAAGGGAAATAGGGAAATGCAGTCGAAAGCAACGTCGCATGTGCAAAGCGGCAACATCGCTGGGTTTAATTCTTCTTTTATTTTTTTTACACTTTTTCTTCCCATTTTTTATTTGTTTTTTTTTTTACTGTTTGGTTGGATGAACTAAGTTCATTAGAAGTGTGTGTGTGTAAAAAACAGTTGCTAGATGGGGTCTTGGTCGTATTGCACTTTGTTCAGAATTCAGTTAATTGAAAATGGGAAAAATACTAGAGGAAATCAATTGAGCAGGCTTTTACAGGGATTTTGGAGAGGTATAGAACATTTGTTTAAATATTTTAGGAAGGTTATTTTATGGAGAACTAAAATATTTTAATTACAAAATTTTCTAAATATGTTATAAAGGATATATTACTTTATGTAGTTATGGCTGTTATTACCCTCCTGTAACCTTATTTATAACTAGGTATGCAGTGTACACATAAATAAATATTTTACATTAAAAATTGATTAGATATTTTCTAGAATAAAATATTAATAATTGAAAATGGGGATTTTTAATCTTGCTCAAGTTATTGTCAGTTTTTCAGTGGATTTTTAAAGAAATACCTATATTTAGGTTATTTTATTATTTGTATTACCTTGGGTTAAGGTAACGGGTTTATTTTACAATTTCCCTTAATATATAGCTTTAAAATATATATATTAAGTTTTATATACATTTTCATATATACTTTTCCCCACATATTAATTCCTTTCTCTATTTTTCTTGCAGGTAAGCAGCTTAACCTTTGTTCAAACTAATTAGGCCGTCGTCTAGTTTAACGTAAGTTCCCTTTGCAAGCATAATTGCATAAAAATTCATCTCATTTCTATGGCGTATTTAATATTTTTTTGTCGCTGTCGTATTTGTTTTGCATTTTAGCTCCAGCGTAAAAGTACACCCCCTTGAGGCATTTTCCATTTCCATGCGCTCGGCTCAACTCAGCTCAGTGGGGGTTTTCCCTACCCCAACCTCACCTTCTTCTTTTTCTTCTGCGATTCCTGACCATAAATTTTGCAATTAACGACAAATGTCACTTTGTCTGGCCGATGGCGACGTCGACGACGACATCCGACCATTGCAACCATTTTGCAGAGAGCAGCGAGAGGTTTGGGTGTGGACCTTTATTTTTTTGTACTTTTTATTTATTTTTTTTTGTTTGGGAGCTGCTGCTGAGCTGGTTGAATGCTTTTAGCCAGGACCAAGAGCAGCGGAGCATGGCCTGGACTGAATGGAAAGCATACAACCGCACCTCACCCACCCAATCGTAACACCCATTCTGCACAACACCCGCACACTCTTACGGTCTGCTCGTCCTGCAATTGCATTAAAAAGCATAAATTTACTTTAGCCCAGGCCCAGGAACGTTATAAAATCCATTTATGCACTTCACTTGCTCTCTTTTGCATGGCGCCCAGGCCTCCACCTCCACCTCCATCTCTTTCCCTGCTTCTGGGTTTTCCGTATTTCCCTCCTTTTCGGGGTGGTTGCATGCTGGTCAGTCAGGGTCCTACGACGAGTCCTGTGCAATCTACAATAATTCCTGATTTCTTTTTTTTGCGCCGTTCCCATTTTATATTTTTGCTGCCAATTTCTGCAGTCCAGGCTAGCGTAAAACTGAGAGAGATGGCAGGCATCAGTGAGGGGCGGAGAGCTATGCAATTTTTACAACAATTTCCCAACCAACTCGGACGGAGGAGAGCCTTTGCTTTTGTTTTGTCCTGTGACATGATGATGAAGTTTAATTTGGACACGACCCGAGCTACCAGCAAAATGGAGGCTCAAGTTTGGGTTTTTTTTTATATTTTTATTTTTTGTGTTCCTATTTTGCACCCGCATGGCTGGTAGTCTCCCGCTGGTGGCCCTTCTGGGAGGTTCCTCTTGGGGTCCTTTTTGGGGGTTCCCCCTTGGAGACCCTTCCGGGAGGTGCCTCTCTTGGAGCCCCTTCTGGTAGTCCCCCATCTTGGAGAACCTGCTAGGAGTTCCCTCCTTGAAGCCCCTTCCGGAAGCCCCACTGCATAAGTAGGATCTACTCCGACCGCTACCCGTTTTTAGGGGTCGAGCATTGCCAGTGCCTAATGTCCAGGGAAAACTTTTTAGAAATTGTTTACCGAAAATGTTTTAAATTGTAGTTTTCATTGAAAAAATGTCATTGTTAAAAATGTACGAATATCGATGGCACCGACCATCTCTCCACCTCTATTAGTAACATTTAAGGCATCCTAAGCAATAAAACAAAAATTAAATAATCATAAGAAAAATAATAAAAGTTAAAGAATTAAGAACGAAGAAAATGGTTATATCCTTTAACAAAAATAAAGTGGGCTGTAAATGTCTTTTGATCGTTTAACGATTTTAACAAAGTAAATTATAGCAGAAATATATATAAAATATATAATTAATATAAATATAATAAATAATAATATAAAATATATAAATATATTATATATTAAACACAAAATATATATAAAATATTTAAAATCACTTTAGAGAAGGGTACACTTTCTAAATTGTGTTGTCTTTATGATCTCCGTAAAACCTTTAGAAGTTTACCTATATTTCTAATTCCCATATCCATTTGTTTTCGGGAAAGATTATATCTTTTCCTAGTGTTTTCGATTTTTTAAGAATTGAATATATACTTTCCTTGTATTCTACTTAATTTAGCAATTGAATATATAGCTATAGATTTATCTTCCATATAGGAATCTCCCCCTCCCTATAGGAACCTCCCTCCCTATATCCAACCTTCCCTCCTCTAGCTTCTACCTATTTCCATGCCCACTTTTTGCCCAACTATCCAATTCTCTGATGTGTGTTTGGTTGGGCTTTCCTCTTTTGTCCATTTCCGGGTTTTCCTCAGTTCTCTAATATAATTTCGATTTTTCAACGTTATTCTAGCCCCCGCTTCTGTCTCTATCTTTATCCCTGCCTCTGTGTTGGCTCCAAACTTCATTTCCTCTCGGTTTTTTTTTGGGGCGTGGCAGAAAATACTGCAGTTCCACACAACCCGAACCCGAACCCGCCGCAACGCTTTAGATAAACAATCAGCAAACTGCAGCAGCAGCATAAAATAATAAAAGGAGCAAAAATTTAATTCCCTTTTTTACTGGTGGCGCTGATGTTGTTTCCCCTTTGAAAGTTTTTCTGTGCTGTTTGTAGGATGTTTTTGTTTGCATGCGCTTTTCTGCAGAATTTTCGGCAATATTCCATTAATACTGGGGACTTTGTTTGCTTTGTCCAAAGTTTTTGTTGATAAATATATATTTTTAGCGATAAATTGGCAGAATGCAGAAATCAATTTTTAGCCTTTTGTGTGCCTGCCTCTTGCTGCATAAATAAATCATCAGTGCGTTGTGGGGGGAAATTTGTTCTTTATTTTCCTTTCGGAACTTCAATTGCAAAACCCCGCATATACAATTTTTGCATCTAAAAAAATTCCGTGAAGCGTAAATGAATTTCTAAATGGAAAATCCACATGTCTGGTTAGGTTGTTTTTATATAAAAACTAAAGTTTATTTTTTTGTGTTGTATTTTTGCCAAAAGGGATTTATGCGACAAATGGAATTTTAAATGGGTTTGCAAAATATTTTTGAAGAGAGAAATTTAGGAGGAAAAACTATGCGTTATTTATTAAATTATGCACTTTTGCCTTAGTGAATAGAATTTATTTAAGGAATACAGTTTGTGGGCTTACAAAATATTTTTACAGAGTGAAATTTTTAGATAAAACTTTGGGTTATTTATTAAATTATGCACTTTTGCCTTATTTTAATTTATTTAAGGTATAAAAATATGTACTTAATGATTGATTATTACTTGAAAACTATAATAAAGAACCTAAACTCAATTTTAAGGTATTTATTTTCAACAGTTAATTGTTCAAATACTTAAAATCTTATAACGATTTTATTTATAGACTTAAAGACAATTTAACCAATTGCATCAATTTTAATTAAGACTTAACGATCAAGCCTTGCCTATATCCCTTTTACATATTTATAAAAAAAATTCTCTTGAAACAAATAACAAAATAAAACCTTTTAGTCTGAGCCAACTATTGATGGATAGCAAAACTCACACAGATGGAAAACTAAAACCTTTTATCAAAGATAAATAAAATGAAAAACTGTGCTGCTGGGGGAAAAGCTGCATGATGCGACAAATGCAGGCAAAAGAGGAAAATGGGAAAGCCCAGACTCGGCAGCAGCAGCAGCATATGTGATGGATGGAAATAGGAAAGCCTCTCGCTGAAAGCCAATGTGCAGTGTCTATGCAAAAGGGGGTGGGTGGGTGGCCTTTTGGTGATAGTCTCTCTCTCTCTGTCCATCTCTCTCTATTCGTCATTTCTTCTCCCTTTCTCTTGTTGGATTCTACCTCTGCAGTCGGCCAATGTGAAATAAATTAAAATATTTTTATCTACACTCGTGCACGTAGCCCATAGCCTCTGCTGTGCAATGGAAATTGCCACCGACCGCACTTTAGCTGCAAAAGTTTTTCCAAGCTCTGGAGTTTTACCATCCCCTCTATGACTTGGGCCGTGGTTGTGCCACCCCCTTGAGGTACACTGAAGAAATAATGCGAAATTAAATTAATTTCTACATGGGTATATAATTGAAGCTTTTTCATGATTTAAAATTTACAGTGAATTTAAAATCTAGAAAAATTAATTGCATACTTTTAAACACCTTTTTAAATTGGTTAATAAACCCTGGTCATTTCTTTTAACTTTTACACTATATTTAATATCTAGAAAAATTAATTGCATACTGTTAGACACCTTTTTAAGGGGGTTTAAAAATCGTAGTGATTTCGTTTTATTTTTACACTAAACTTAATATCTAGAAAAATTATTTGCATTCTTTTAGACACCATTTTAAGGGGTTTAAAAATCCTAGTAATTTCTTTGAATTTTTTTTCATTTATAAAAGTCAAAGAAGAAGCAGAATATTTATGAAAATTTTTTAAAATTATCGCAACCCTTTTTTATGCTTTATGATCACTTTTAGTAACATTTTCTGTTTCAGTACTCCTCTTTGCTTCCTCTCACATTTCACCTTTTGCCAAAGTAAAGTTTTGTTTTTGCAGAGTTGCATTTTGACAAACAAAACAAAAAAAAGAAGTGGTTTTACTTGGTTGTTTTTCTCATGTGTTGTTTGAGAATTATTGCTGCATCGTGTTGAAAAAGGGTTGCAACTGCAGTTGCCACTCTATCCCCCTCTCTCTCTCGCTTTCTCTGTCTTTCTTTTGCCGCCCTTCTCTTTCCAACTCATCGTTCGCTCTCTTTCTGACCCGCTGCTCTGTCTCTGTTTTATGGCTTATACATATGTGTTGTCTGCTTTTTGGCGCATTGCACTAACTGACTATAAATGAAATGCCGCATGACGGCCCCCCGAAAAACCTACTCCTTCATCGATCTCATCCCCCTTTTCTTGTCTGGATTTCCTCGGCTTTCTCTCTCTGTGAGTGTGTGTGTGTGTGTGCATGCAAAAAAGTGAAAGTTTGTGCTGCTCCTTTTTTGAGTTTCCCTGCAGAGGAGAGCGAGGAGAGATGAGGAAAGCAGGGAGAGTGAGCCAAAAAGGGGGTTTTTTGTGTGTGCTCTGCACTTTGTGTGTGTTGGGGGTTGCACACGCCGTTGCCGTTGCCGCCGCTGTTGCTGCTGCTGCCACCGCCACCCCCCTTTTTGCGGGCCAAGTGCTGCCTGCAGTCGAGGGTTGTTGTGTTTCATAATGATGACAGCAGCCAACTCCAAGCGCTCCTGATGCTGCCCCACACTGGTAGCAACGATGATGATGATGATGTTGATGATGATGAAGATTGCGTTGGCCATAATGACGTTCTATGCAAGGGATACAACCCTCATGCAATGTTGTTGTTCATTGATTTTCCTTACTTTTTTTTCTGGGTCTCCCTGATGTTTTGATACCCTTGTAGGGTTTTATTAATTGGTATGCAGGGAACATAAAATATAGAAGGGTTTATTTTTTATTAAGATCAATAGGAGAGATCTAGCTATGATTAAGACACAAAATCCATATTTGTGTCTAGATTAAAGCGTCTGGTGCTCTTAAGAACTTCTTTACTTGCTGTGATGGTCACACTTTAGCAAGTAAAGAAGTGGTTAACAGCACCAGACGCTTTCATCTAACCATTTCCTAGCTTATTACTCAAACTAGGGTCACTCTTTGGTATTTAAAAAAGCCTTTCCAACTAATATAAGAAGTTCCTAAAACAAATTCGTAGCTGTAAGGGTATACAAACTCCTGTTTCCTGCTAGCATCCTTTTCTGTTATTTTTAGTTACTCTTTTTTCAATCCACATGGAAGAACAACTTTTTTCCAGGCAACAAAATGCATTTTTTGTGCGCCGCCTGCAGACAATGCGACAGACGACGATGAGGAGGCGGCATGAAAAATTGTGGGAGGAATGGAAAAACTGTAGGAGGGATGGAAAATGGTGTAGTAGTAGTAGAGCCTGTTTGGACAAAAGGGGGGGTAGGTAGGGGTACGTAGGAAGAAGGACTACAGTATGTGTGCTGCCTGCATAGAGAAGAGAATTCATTTGGCCCTGTGTGTTGTCTGGCTGAAAGTCTGGCAAGGAAATCACAGACGATAAGGAAATGAGTGAAAATTCATTTCAGCTTGTTCTATTTCCCTGTCTCTCTCTCTCTCGGTCGTAGTACTACTATTTTATAGTATTTTCTCTGTTTTCACTGTCCTTTCGGCTTTACTACGACCAAAGTTTCCCCGGTTGACACATTCTCATGCTGTGTCTCTCGGCTTGTGGCTATAATTTGCCTGCATTTTCCAAGCCCCAACTCCTCCTGCTGCTGCTGCTGCAGTTGAGCAATTTATTGCTGGAACATCATCCTTGTCAATTTTCTCGTTTTTCTTTCTATTTCTCTCTCTTCTGTGGCTTTTTTGTTTTCTGCGGCTTGCAGAACTTGAACTCAAATGAATTTTCTTTGACTTCCCTCTATATAAACCCTCTATTTTTTTTTTTAGAGTTTTTCATTAGGATTTCTATGCTGTCCTGCGGCAGTTTTCTCTAGTTAATTTGTGTGATTTGCTGCATTGGAAAAAGAAGGGGGGAAAAGGGTAGATCTGAGGCAGTGGAGAAGAGCTATAACTCAACAACTGAATGGAAAATATGTGTGTATGGAAAATGTTGTTAAACCTAACATAGGAAGCTTAAGATTTGTGTTGAATTTATGAAATAAAATGGTTAATGAAGGTAGATTTTAGTTATTTGTCTTACTTTTGTAAGTAATAAAAATATTTAAGTATAATACACTTTAATTTCCAATTCAAATTCACTTTATTCACGACAACTGCAATTTATAGATACGAATCTCAAGACACTTCAGACTCGGGGGAAATGCGAAGTGACTGTGCTTGGCAACACCCACATACACACCACCTGCTCTCAAACACTTTCGATTTGTCTGCCAAAATGTCATAACTTTCGCATTCATGGAAGCCGCGAGTTTAACCCCAGACAGACCACCTTTGAATACGATTCCGATTGCGATTCCCATTTCGACCCAGTCCCGAGTTGTCATCATTTGTCGCATTTCCAAGTTTGTTGCACGCAACCAAGTAAAATACATAAAGCTAAAAAAATAAAATACAAATAAAATAAAGTAAAAGTCATGCCACAAAACAATTTCTTCTTTTTTTTTTTTTTTGCAGTAAATTGCATGCGACGTTTTATTTTGCTTCGTATTTTGTATTTTTTGTGTGGCTTTTGTTTTGTATCTTTTTTGTAGTATCTTGTTTTGTGTTTTTTTTTGTTGTGCCCCTTTTGTTTGTCGTGACAAACGCTGTCTGGAACAATTTAAGTGTGACTTTGTACACCCATATAAATATCTGTGTATATACCTTATGTACATAGTCCACCTCTTTGCCGCTTGTGGGCGTTGCAAAGTGCAAAAGAAATTCCATTTTTCAAGCCGCTTTTTAACCACTCTCTCGTTTTTTTATTTTCTTTTTGTATATTTGTATATCCAATTGTTTGTTTTATAAACATTTGACATTTTGTGGCTAAATTATATTGTTTATATTTATGGGTGGGCGATGTGTAATAGTCACTTTAGATACATTTTGCGGGGGCTCGTTTTTTGAATGAAAGTTGCTTGAATATCTATAATTATATTATGTTTACGATGAATACGTATACAAAAGTAAACAATTAAATATTATTGTAATAAAAGATACAAATATTTCCCAATTTGCATAGCTTTAAAGCAGAAAATGAATTAAAATATACTTCACCAAACATATTGATCTATTTATGTGAACTCATTTTTTGTATGCCAAGTTATAAATCCAATAATAAATTTCAAGAAAACTCTTCCTTTTCCTTTATTCAGCGCGCTTTTATATGAATGGCAATAATTTTATGCAAAACACACACACAAAGAGCATGAAATCACCCCGTATCTCTGGGTCTGTGAGTCATGTAAAAAAAAAGAAAAAGAAAAAAATGAAATAAAAATAAAAGAAAGAGCCACAGAAAAGAGCAAAGAAAAAAACACGAAAAAAGTGAAATGAAATCAAATTTATCTTGAACTTGAACTTGAAAAATGAAAATGAAGCCATCGAAGTCTGTCGGCAATGTTTAAGGTCTTTATAGCTGTTTCTTTTTTTTGTTAATGTTGGTTTTAAATTTGTGTAAATGTTTGTAGATGTCCAAATTCTATTTTAAACAACTTTTGTGGAAGTTGTTTTTTACTATATAGTATATATTTGAAGTAAGGCTCATGATGATGCAGTTTGCAGCTGCAAAACTCGTATAGAAAGCTAAAAATATTATTTTTAACGTGCCGAAATTTTGCAGTAGAAAATGTTTGCAATTAATTTGATATTTTTTTATATTTCTTTGCATTTTATTTGTATTGTTTTTTCGGTGTCCGCTTGTGAATGTCAGCTGGCTCAAAGTCGACAGAAATATACAAACATATATAATATATATATATATATTTAAGCGACTTTGACACTGACGCAAACTGCAACAACAAGCACAAAAATAATAAAAACTTGTATTTCGGCAAGCGGGGGGTTGTTGGGGGTGTGTTGAGGGGTTAACTGCGCAAAAGAACATTGAATGCACACAAAATGTGTTTTAATGAGATAATCGCAGAAACAAAACCAAACAAAATATGGTTGCAAAAAAGTTAATTGTAAAGCAAAAGCTAAAAATAATAATATATAAACGGAATATATAATATATGGATAATGCAAAAACCTATTGCAATGAACAAACAACGAGAGGAGAGGAGGGAGAACTTAAATGGAAGCTCGTGTCATTTAGCGACTTTTAATTAGTCTAACATGGCCAAACTTAATTGGATAAAATATGAGTTTTTATACAAGTTTTGTTTATTAAAGTTTTTTTTTATTAAATTAAAAAATGCTCTAAACGCTCTTTCGTTAATTACTTACAATATTCAAGAGATACATTTAGAAATCTAAATCTATCTTTATGCCACTAAGTCTCTCAAACTAGTATCAATTAAAATCAACTAATGCATTCATTATTAAATGTCAAATATCGCAGACAGAGACAACAAAAAAAAACCAACGCTTCCGTAAATAAACAAAATTCCAACAACAATTTCGACGTCATCAGCCAAAGTCAAATGAATTGCGGATAAATAAATGTACGTATAAAAAGGCGAATAAAATGACATAATAGAGCAAATAAAGGTATATGCCAACGGACACACATCAAAGTGCAAATGTATATTTATTTATATATATATATATATATATATATCTGACGGGATTAATGGAATCGAATGCAAGTTCATAAATAAGCGAAGGCGAAACGAATTTAAATAAAAAGAGAAAGAGTGTGACCATGGATTATTTCGAATTTCAAGAAAAAAGGTTGATAAAAGGATTATTATATTAAAAGGATTTTTAAATTAAGAAATGGTTAAAAAATAATTTAAATAAAGAAAATAGCGTAAGAGAGGAGGCCATAAAATATTTAAAATTTCAAGAAAGTGTTAGGGAATCATCAAATGATTGTTAAATTATATTCACATTTATTTTTATATTAATTTTTATATTTATGCTTCAACTCTTTGCATAAATCCAAAAGTATTAAATTAAATTTTTTATTTAGATTTATATTTATTAACATATTTTTAAATATAAACATTTACTTCCATTACAAAACACACACAGCTTTTTAAGTACCCCTCAAATGTATCTGCACCTATTCCCTACCATCCGTATCTGTATCTGCACTTGGCTGTGCTCATATCTGTATCTCTAGCCGTACTTGTATCTGTATCTTCTCCGTCTAACTGTTTGCTGGCAGTTGGCGTCGCTGTTGTTTTTGCAGCGTTTTTTTTTTTTGCTGCTCTTCTCTTATTATTATGTATTAGCATTATTATTTACCCGTCCTCTTTATCTTCTTTTTGTTGTGGAATCAGCGTGGAATGAGGGATTCGTGGAATTGGGACACTTGTGTGCAGTGCGAGCGGATTTGTTGTTTGAAAATATATTCTCTTTTGGCTCTCGCTTGTTTTTCGTTATTCGGCTTTCTTTGCGCGAAGAATTCTCCCAAAAAACTGCTGTTAGTTTTATTTCGCATTTCTGCTTATTTCTTCTTCTTCTTCTTTCTCAAGCGACTTTTCGCGCGTGTCTGTCAATGTCAAATGGTACAATTTCTTATTTGTTCCTCTCTTTTAGTACTATAATTTTGTATTTATTGTTTTGTATTAATTGTTTTGCTGCTCTAACAGCTTGCGTAAATATTTTGTCAAAGTTGCATTGGGCCTTGCAGTAAATTTCCACTTGTCACACGTGGCGTATGATTGATATTTGTTGCTTGTGGTTTGAAGATTTCGAAAGCTGCATTTATAGATTGTCTCGAAATATATATTTCTTTGCATAACTTGAAATGCAAAAGAACAGCAACGAAGCTCTTTATCTAAAAAAAACTTGAAATGCGCAAGCAAAAATCACCAGAAAAAAAAAGCACGCAAAAAAACTGAAAATTGGTTGTTTTTGTTGTTATTTTTTGGCAAGCAAACAAATACACACAAAGATTGCAACCAAGGTCAATGATGAATAACAGCAAAATGCGCTGTTCTGTATGTGTGTTCCTATATGTATGTATGTACATATATCTGTATGTATATATTTGTATATGTATCTGTACCAGGCGCAGATCTCCACTTGCAGAAAGAGCAAGGGAGAGCGAAAGAGAACCAAAATGCGTTCTTTATATTTTCTTTCCTTTGCCGACTTTTTTTTTCAAAGTAAATAATCTGTTGGTTGGGAATTTGTTTTTTGGGAGGGTTTTGGAGGAGGGTGTCCCGCACATAGATCGCTATATACCAGCTACACACTCTGTTTTTTTTTATGTGTACTTTAGTTGAAATTTATTTGTGCATTGTCGTCGTCGTCGTCGCTCGGCGAGTGCCGCGAATTCGTTCTGCGAGTTGCAAATCCGCGTTGAGTTTGTCAAGTGGCGCAAAAAACGTTTTTTGCATTTTGCCATCGAATATATTTATAATTTAAAGCAGGTGTGGTTATATAAGAATCGGTGTTAAAAAGCTACCTTTAATGGATGTTGTTTTTTTAATGGTAAATAAATTTGTTTTATCATAATTTAATAGCTTTCTGATGTAATTTTTAGGCTTACTTAGTAACTTTGCTAACTTAATAAAAGTTTAAATATAAAAGTGCAAAATGCTTGCATTGAAATAAGCTTTTTAAAGCTTTAAATAATGCAATAGCTTGAATGATCATCGAAGAACGCGTCAAAATATAATAGACTAGGTGAGCGAGCAAAGCGAGCGTCCCGGAGCTCAGCGTCTCTCTCTCTCTCTCTTTCTCCCTCTCTTATTATAAATATAAAATGATTACACGGCTGGAGCGGCAGAAAACTTTGATATATAATAAAGAGATATACAAAAGTAAAAAAGATCTGTTTATAGATATTAAATAAAATAAAAAGGTATAAGGACCTAAAATGAATTCTAAAATAAGATTTAGAAAATCAAGGATATTTCCTAGAAAATATCCCTAAAAATCTCATTAGAATTCTCAACTTTAAATTTGAGGTACAAAATCCACAGCTTTTTGTCCCGTTTTCGCTCAGTTAGAGACCCGTTTCTGCTTCCTCACCGAATATTTCCCACAAAATTGTGATCATAGCGATTCCGCCAGCTATTCTCCGATTCCCAACGTTTTGCATACATCATGTGCATTAATTGCTTAATTGATTCACATTTCATTCAATTCACTCAATTCGTATTCACCGCTCACTTCACACACACACACACACACACACACTCGCACTGCACACTCTAAGATGTTAGTTCGAAAAAAAAGAAGAATATCTTTAAGATTTTGGCGTATTATTCTCACCTTTCATGCATGCGCGACCACTAATTCCTGGAATTCCTTTGACTGACTAACCCAAAAGTTGTTGTTCTCACACGCGCAGAATTCGAATGCGAAAAGCACACAAAAGACACAAGAAATGGCGCCGAATATCCTTGAGAAAGGCAAAAGCCGATGACGAAGAGAGACGCGCAATGGCAAGCGGACACACAAAAAACAAAAGAACTAAAAAAAGAAATAGAAAAAAGAAAAAGCCGCCGGCGCAGTCGCAGGCTGCTGCAGCAACAAGAACAACGGAAAAGATAAATCAAAAAGTAGCCAAACACACTCACCAGTGCAATCGAAAAAAATAAAAATAAAAATAAAACTACAGTAAAAAAAAACAACAAAAATATTCCCCAAAAGCCAGACCGAAAAAAAGAGAGCGAAAAAGCAAGCCATAAACAGTTTGATCCGCTTTTTTTTCGTCTTGTTGTTTGGCAAATAACTGCATTTGACCTTGTTTCGATCTGTCTTTGTATGGGTTAGCTTAGAACAAACAAGATATACGTACGTATACGTTATATACTCCGTGTGCCAGAGCGGGAGGGCGATAGCGAGCTCTGTGTGCATGCGAATTCATATTTGCGATACTCGCTTTTGTTGTTGTTGTTGTTGTTGTTTTTGTCGTTGTATATTTTTGGCGTTTGTTTGCTTTGCTTTCAATTTTCGCTGCGCACGAAAAGGAGAAGCGGAGGAGGGAGAGAGAGAAATAGTGATAAAAATGCTCCTAGCCGAAGCACAAGTGTTTTTTAGGTTTTTAATACTCTTACACTCTTTTTGTACAATTATTAAGGGGTTTTGGTAAAAAAAAATGTATTGGGTAAATTTAATTGGGAGATGGTTATTTTCTTAAATAAATCCATATGTAATATTTAATTTGCAATAGGAGTCAGATAGTATTTTTTAGTTAATCTTTAAAAAGTGTATTCTAACATTTGTCCATACCTTTATTTTCTTGGTCTTTTTGCGATCAATTCAGCTTTGTTGTGGAAGTATTAAAAATATATAAATAAAAATATAAAAAAATCCATAAAATGTTCCCTAAAATACGGAAATTTTTGAAAAATTTTCTTACTTAGGTTTTTTCTACTTTCTCCCTCCTTTATTTTCTATCTCTAATGTGCAATTTTTGTTTAGCTAATTTTTTGTTGCTTTGCCAAACCAAAATCAAAAAGTAGGTTAAATTTACGGAAATTGCCGAGATATACATATACAAATATATATACCTATGTATACAAAATATGTTTCAGTGTGTGTGTGTTTTTTTTGGTATAAAAATATAAAATAGCTATAAAACAAAAGCAACGCAAAACAGATACGTGTTCAGATAGCGCACTCTCACAGACACACACAAATGTGAGTTGTAGTTCTTGCTGATGTTCTGTTTTTTGTTTTTGTATTTTTGTTTTTATATTTTTTGTTTTTGTGTTTTTTGTTGTATTTTTTGTTGTGTCTGTGTGGATTATGCAATAATTGAGCGAGGAGACCGAGTAAGATAGTCCGAATGACTAATGATATGGAATTGGCTGCAAACAGGTGCTGAAAGCGTGATAAAAGTGTTCCTTTTTGAGTTATTATTAATAATGGCTCTAGGGAACTCTTGAAAGTTAAATTAAAATTAATTCAAAAAAATTATTTGTTGCGGCAATTGCAGTATTTTTAAAGCTTCGCCATTTTTGCGCATCCAATCAGAATGCAGTGCAACAAGTTGAGAGAGAGAGATAGATGCACACGATCGTTGCATTCTTCTCTTTCTTCTTGCCTTCGTTAAGTGCAAATTTCTTGCTCGGCTCTCAACTTCGTGGCTTTGTTTTTGGTTTGTTTTTTTATTGTTTTTATTGCAATTTGTTATTCGCATGCGCTTTCGACTTCGTGCACTGAATTTTAATTCGTCGGCCTTTATCTTTGTGAACTTCACGAAGTGACTTCGTGTTTTTGTTTGCTTTTGCAACTGTTCTTCGGATTTGCAACGTTCGTATTTGCAGTGTTCTTATTGGAGGCAAGAAGCCGAATGCATTGGTGGGAAATTTTAGGGAAAATAAAAGAATAATAAGGAGAAAGAACGATTTTTTCAATAAAAAATTTCAAAAAATTCGATTTTTGCGCGTATAAAAATATAAATATTAATAATATTATATTTAAGACCAGAATTTACATAAATTTATCTAAATTAAACACAAAACTAATTAAATTTTCAATTCTCTCTTTTTCTTTGCAGGTAAAGAAATTTTCCTATTTGGGCTAACTAGAAATTTCCACCCTCGAGTAAGTGCTTTCAATGATTCCCCCAAATACAAGAAGATACAATATGTATCTCACAAATCTTTCGCCTAGTCATGGCTCAGTTGCACACGAGACCTGCCACGTCATGTCGAAACAATTCCGTAGACCAAAAGTGCGTTGCCCAATTCGGGAAAGCGAATCCCCCCCACCCACTACCTACTCTTTGGGAAACCCATGAAAACCATGAAAACCAGATCCATCATCCCAGCAGCAGATGGAAAAGGAAACTTTAAGCCACCACCAAAAAAAAAGGCAGAGAGTGTGCCGCTGCCACACCCACCCAGAAAACTTCCCTTCCTTCTGGGTTGTGTGCTGCAGCACACAAAACAAGAATGCAATTCCGGACGAGAAATCTCGGCCGGAAAAAGAGGAAAATCATCCTTCGGGGCACGTGCTGGTAATGAACTCAACCTCGGGTGAATGCAACAACCCCTGTCGAGTGTTTAGGGGTAGCGGAGTAGCTCTTCGGGGCTAATCCCTTGACTGCAGCAGCAGCCCAGCTGCAGCATCAAAGGATCTCTCATGGTTGGGCGCCACCCTTGGTCGAGTGCAACTGCAACAATTTTTCGGGCAACGGTTAATTAACCGTTGCGTCTTTGTTGCAGTTGAGGGGTTGAAGGGTTGCACACAGGCTTTTAGATTTTCGAGGGGTTGCAAGTTGCCGCCGAGTGCTAAGCTGTCCAAATTGCTGATGTGACAGGCGCTACGCGTGTGCCGCCGCCTCACAACTAATTGCACTTTCACAGAATCCCAAACAAAATGCTAACAAAAAAAAAAAGGATTGCACAAAGAGGTTTTTTGGAAAAACTGGTTTCCATTACAATGTACAATGTGTATTTCTCCAAGCAAAGTTGCTTTTGGCACAGGGATTTGACAATGGGGGTTGTGAAATAGTGTTAGAACATGAACAGGAACAAGCTTAAAGGAAACATAAACCCTACAAATTAGTCATAAGTCATAAGTTTTTCAACCCCTTCTTATATATTCTAAATGGAAAACTAATGATTTGATGGTATGGCATAGTAGGAAAATTATTTGGAGACATAAACCTAAACCCTAACTAAATAATACTTAAACTTAATTTATGCCTGATTTACTTTTTGAAAAAAAAAATAAAGAAAACTTGAGTCTTAGTCCTTGCTTGTTATAAGTTTTCAAGTCAACACCTGAAAGTTTTTCTTTATTTTTCAACTACCTCTTCACGAAAACTCTTCAAGCAGCAAATAATTTGTAGTCAAACCCCAGGACTGACTTTTCTTTTCCTTCTTATTTTTCCGAAACTGACCAAAAAGCAATCGTCGTCGTCTCTGCCTCAATTTGACACATTTTCAATAGTCACCCCCTGTTGGCTCCTTTTTTTCATCTCCTGACTGCAACTTGCTCCTTCATCAATCTGCTTGAGGGGGAAAAGCCCAAAGGAAAGGAGAAGAAGGAATAAGAAAAGAAGAAGAAATCAGAAAAGAAAAAGGAAAATAAGAGCAAAGCAGTTTTCCTGCTGGAAAAGCTAAGGAGGAAAAGAGTCACGCCTCTCTGACGGCTCATCACAATTTTGGGTGGGAACAAAACTTTGTTGCAACATTTTGTTTTGCCGCCTGTGTGCTCAATTGCCCAACAACAACAACAGCAGGAGGAGGTCCTGCCTACAGGATTCGGACCAGGTCCAGGACTTTTTTCTGTTTTTTTTTTTCTTCTTCTTTTTTAATAACAGAGAAAAAAGGGAATTTAACTTTTGTTGCTTACGTCATTGGAAATTCTGTGTTTTTTTTGGCAAGTGCGTGACAAGGCGGGGAAAAAGCAGGAAAAAAGTCACTTTAATGACATTTTGTTGTAGGCTCGTTTAGAGAAGGAGAGGGGAATATGGAGACAGAGGAGAGAGAAGAGAAGAGAGAGGTGAAAAGAGATGGAGAGAGGGTTAGAGGGTAAAAGGAAAATGCCCATTTTGGAGCTCTAGCTTTTTTATGTACATTGCATTTTTATTCTCTTTACAATTTTATGTATTTTTTTTACCTTTTTTCTGTCTCTAAAGAATATATGTATATACTTCATGGAAATACAGTGAAATCTAACATATTTTTAAAGCATAAAGAAATGTATGTAGTTGGGTTTTTCTTAACAAAATAAGATACCTTTTTTAATCGTAAAAAAAGAGGCTTAAAATAAGAGGTTGTTTTAAGTACTTCTTCAACATCCAATCCGTTCGAATTCATTGTCAAATCACTTTTTAAAGTTTGTTTACAATAAACAAAAAGCTTCAAAGACTTGTCAGTGTGACCTTTTCACGCATTTTCTTCAATTTCTTGGGTCACACTGGTTTCCAAGCGAAATATATAGCTATTTAGCTTGCCACAGCTTAAAACCGATTTTATTTTATGTTGGCATTAAGCTTTTATAATTTGAATTTAAGATTTCAAATAGTTTTAAATATTTTTTATATGAAAAAGAGTTTTTGTTAGCAGCAACTTAAATATATATAAAATATTTTAAAGTGTGTATGGTACACACTCCTCATCCTATCTTCTCCTCTTTCCCTCTTCCCCTCTTTCTCCTTTATTTTTTGTACTTTACCTTGTCCCTCTTCTCCATTCCCTTTCGTTTTTTATGTTCTTCTCATTCAATGCACGTCCAATGAAAATGATTGTGTATACGCCTCAGTGCCCCGCGGCAAATGCGTGCGGCATGAGTAATTAGCAGGCGCAGGACACTCGGCAGGATACACACGCACCCACATACACAGCCACCCACACTGGCACACTCTTCCTCACACACACACTTATACTTTTACCTTCGAATAATTGCCTAATTGCATTAGCCCAAAATTATGCTGCATTTTTGCACTTCAAAGACGAACATTTTCGGGATGCTGCCCCTGGCTCCTCCGCCACAACTTTCTCTTTCTGGATGGCTTTTCCAGTTTACGCTTTTACTTTCCTTCGTTTTTTTTTTTGCAGGACAAAACTGGGTGACAATTTGCTGCACAAGTGCGTGACAATATCTGCGGCGTCTCTGTGTGCGTGTGCAACCCCCGAAAAAAAACAGAAACGCACGAAATGCCTGGAATGTACATACTACACCCACCCTTGGTATTTTTGGGCTCGCAAGAAAATTGATTTTTCCGCAGTTTTCCCGTTTTCCCGCTTTCTCGCTGCAGTCTGCGTTTTATGTGCGTTCCTGCGAGTGCTTTTTGGGTCCTGTTCGGCTCATCTCCTTGGGGTCGCCCCCCCCTTGTACATGGGCATAAATTATGTGCGTGTGTATGGGTTTTTGGGTGGACCTGGTTGGGTTGAGAGGGGGGTGGGGGGTTGGTCCTGAAGGAAAAGGACCCTGACTGCGCCTGTGCGTTCTTGTTGTATTGTTTTGACACTTTTACTCGAGTTGATTTGCAGCAGCATCTGCAGAATTGAAATGGGTTTTGGGACTGGACAAATTGGTTCTTCTGAGATGCTCTGCAGTTGTCTTAGGAAAAAAGGAAAAATGAGGGACAAAATACTATAGGGTTTATGTTAAATATAAACCCAGGAATACTGTTTGTATGTTCTATATAAGTATTTCTCTTTTATTCAAGTGCAGCTACAATCCTTCTACACTATTTTCCACGTTACTACACTACAGTAACTACTACTACAGTAACAATACAATAATAACTACAACTCACATTTAATTAAATTTAAAAAAAAAAGAGGAATAAATACAACCCCAGAATATTTCATTAAATTCTAAACAGGTATAAGTTGTTATTTAAATAACATATAAATTTTATTAGCTTTAAAATTAAATAGTTGAAATATCTTAATAAAATAATTATTAAATTAATAGTAAAATGAATGTTTATGTCATATTTTAATTATTTTAATAAAAAATTTGTGAAGTTATCTTTATAAAAAAGGGTTCTCTATTATAAACAGAATTTTCTTGCATATATTGTGGTTTATTTTACATATAAAATAATGTTTTTGAATGGAATAAGCTAATTCATTAGTATTTTGTGGAATTTCAAACAAGGTTAAAAAAAAAACAAGTTTAATAATATATTTTCACATATTTAACAGCAAATATATTCAGAAAAAAGTAAAATTACCCAAGCAAAGACCCTGACGTAATCAGTGAGATAATGACAGACGCGCTGGGACGCTTAAACACATGGGCAA